>LOJH01026353.1:4072-15922 GCA_001685095.1 Ellobius talpinus
GTCCTCTGGAAGAGCAGTCAGTGCTCTTAACCGCTGAGCCATTTCTCCAGCTCTGTCCTGACTAGTTTTATGTCAACTTGACAGAAGTCATTTGAGAAGAGGGACTCAGAATGGAGAAAATGCCTTCATAAGATTTGTCTATAGGCAAGCCCAAAGTGCATATGTGTGTGTGTGTGTGTGTGTGTGTGTGCGCGTGTGGTTTTTTGAGAAGGGGTTTCTCTGTAGCTTTGAAGCCTGACCTGGAACTCGCTCTACAGACCTGGCTGGCCTCAAACTCGCAGAGATCCACTTGCCTCTGCCTCCTGAGTGCTAGGATTAAAGGCGTACATCACACTGCCTAACTGGAGTGCATTTTCTTAATTAGTGGTTGATGTGGGAGGCCCCAGGCCACTGTGGGTGGTGCCATCTCTGAGCAAACAGTCCTGGGGGATATAAAAAAGCAGGATAAACAAGCTACCTGGAGCAAGCCAGTAAGCAGCATTCCTCCATGGACTCTGCATCATTCTGGCTCTGCCCTCAATGAGAGACAATAAGCTGTAACATGAAATTAACCCTTTCCTCCCAGAGTGCGTTTGGTCATGGTGTTTATCACAGCAACAGAAACCCTAAATAAGGCAGTCTGATTACAGAGATATTATATGTTTCTATAATTACAGCTCTTCGGAGGCTGAGGCAGGAGGATGATGTGTTTGGGGCCAGCCTGGAACTCAGGAACAAAATAATAAAAAAAGAGAGGGAGGGCAAAAGCGACCTTCTAAATTGTAGCTGTCTCAGAGCGGCCTGGAAACGGCCTGGAAACGCCGGAAGGAGCCTCAGGGGCATGTCAGAATCCCTTTGATCCCCCCTTTGGCCCCACAGCACTCAGCTCAGGAGTCAGGTATCGAGGTAAAAGCTGAAAGATCAGAGAAGCAGAGCAGCAGCCACCAGAGACCTCTTACCTCTCCGAATCCTCAAACTGAAAGGACCTTAGATCCTGTCTACACTCCACCTTTCACTTCCTGTCTCTACCACCGGAGTGCTGAGATTAAAAGCATGAGCCACCACTGCCCAGCTTCTATGGTCAACTAGTGGCTGGCTCTGCCCTCTGATCTCCAGGCAAGCTTTATTTGTTAGAACACAAACAAAATATCACACAACAAAGGTCCTTCTTGATATGGCGTAAAAAGCTACTTCCCATTGACTTCTGTGGGATGGACAACTTCCTGCCTGATGGGGTTTTATAAAGAACATAGGTGTTAAGTATTTTTCCTTGGCTGACAAACCTCTCCACCAAGGCAATAATCCAAATCAAACCAGAGCAGAATGAATTAGAAAAGAGCCCAGGTTAATGGATGACAACACTTCCAGGTGCCCCCCAAGGAAAACCGGGAAACCACGTGCTCGTTCTCTGGGGGACAGTTTAAATAGCCAGTGGGTGTGGTTTTTACCTTCCCTAGGGATGGGTCACGTTTGGCAGGCTTTCTTGGAGGTGGAGTTTAGATTGTAGCCACGCCCAGAGGAGGTGGCTTGAAATGGAGTTTTCTGCCCAACATTCAAAAATGGATGTTAGGGGGATGGGGAAAAGCCCCC
This sequence comes from Ellobius talpinus, assembly GCA_001685095.1. Classification (NCBI taxonomy): domain Eukaryota; kingdom Metazoa; phylum Chordata; class Mammalia; order Rodentia; family Cricetidae; genus Ellobius; species Ellobius talpinus. The sequence goes on from LOJH01026353.1 coordinate 5,642, forward strand.
CAATCAAACATTCTGGACTCTTTGAATAAAGGGGTGCCAGGGAACTGAGGTGACACTCCAACCAAACAATAGGCTGGCCAGGTGGTGGTGGCCCATGCCTTTAATCCCAGTACTTGGGAGGCAAATTTCTGTTGAGTTCAAGGCCAGCCTGGTATACAAATCGAGTTCCAGGACAGGTTCCAAAACTACAGAGAAACCCTGTCTTGAAACAAACAAACAAAGACCACAGGTTGGCTGCTCCCACCCTAGGGAACCCTCACACTGGTATTTAGAGCAGCCCAGGATATAGCAGTATAGGAAAGACAAGTAGTCACACAGGTGGAATGACATTTGTATTTTATTTTACCAACCCCACACGGGGTTTCTCTGTGTAGCTCCGGTTGTAACTCTCTCTGTAAACCAGGTTAGCTTCAAACTCAGAGATCCGCCTGCCTCTGCCTCCCAAGTGCTGGGATTAAAGGCGTGCGCCATCACGCCTTTAAAATAGCCTTATATTATTTTAAAAAGAGAAACCCAATATTCAAAACTAAAAGAACTCTTGGTAAGTCCCTACGCCTGTGCAACTATATGCAAACATGTGGCTGGGTCTTCAAATCTCTTCAGCCCCATTGACTCTCCAGGGTCCAAAACCTCACTTCCCAGCTTCTTACTGAGAGTTTCGTTTCCTGCTGCCACTACGAGGCGCCCGAACAAATCCACAGGTCAAAACCTAACCATTTGATCTGCGCGACCCGCGTCGCACCCAGTGGGCGTCACGTGACAGACTCGGTTTTCCTCCAATCGCAGTGCGAGCTGTGGGGATTCTATTACTCGGTCTCAGGCTTACAACACCCTGTTCTTCCATTCTCGAAGTGGGCTTGCTTCTTGCCACTAGCCAGCCAGCAGTGACTCTCAAGTGTTTTTTTTCTTAATTAGCTTCGCGGGGCTCGGGCCTGTAGCTCACTCAGTTCCGGAAGTGACGTTTCCCAGAGAGGCCGGAAGTGGCAGTGGAGGGAGGGAAGATGGCGGAGGTGGTGAGTCCGGTGCCCGGGGCGGGGCGGAGGGAGCCAGGGGAGGTGGGTAGAGCCCGAGGCCCCCCAGTAGCCGACCCTGGCGCCGCGCTGTCTCCCCAGGGGGAGATAATCGAGGGCTGCCGCCTGCCCGTGCTGCGGCGCAACCAGGACAACGAAGATGAGTGGCGTGAGTGACGTCGGGGGGCGGGTCCAAGGAACCAGAGGGCGAGGGGCGGGAGTCAACGAGCACACGGGAGGGGGAGGGGCTTCTGCAATCCTGGGGCGGTCGCAGATACTCGGAAGGAGGGGCGTGACTTTTAGACGTGTGGGCCGATGAGCCGGGCGGGGCTTGAAGAGAGGTGTCACTTGGTGACTGAAGAGGTCTTGAGCCAACCCTTCTAGGTGCTAGGGTGGGGTATAGGGATCCAGCTTGGAGGTGGAATTCAGGTCGAAGGGTGGAGTCTCATGACCTGGCTAGGTTAAGACCCCCTGTCTGTGCTGTTCCCATAGCCCTGGCTGAGATCCTGAGCGTGAAGGACATCAGTGGCCGGAAGCTTTTCTATGTCCATTACATTGATTGTGAGTCCTGGGCCGGGGAAGTGGGGTTGCTGGATAGGGTTGAGGGCAGCTTCTGGCCTTCCTCCTGAACCATTTCCACTGCTGTAGTCAACAAACGTCTGGATGAATGGGTGACTCACGAACGGCTGGACTTGAAGAAGATCCAGTTCCCCAAGAAAGAGGCCAAGACCCCTACCAAGAACGGACTTCCTGGGTCCCGCCCCGGCTCTCCCGAAAGAGAGGTGGTGAGTAGGTCCCCCATTTCACCTTTTCTCTGCTGCCTCTTCCTTCTGGCATCTCTTGGCCTCAGGGGTTCCTGAATGGGCAGGAGGCAGCATTCTCCTGCCATGACTTCAACTTGCAAAGGATGGGGGCCAAATTGCAGGTGTAGCTCGAGTCCACTATTGCCTTGCTTTAGAGAAGGCAGAGGGTGGGATTTGACCATTCTATGTTGAGGGGCCCATTTGTCCCTTCGCCATCCCACCATCCCCACCCCAGAAGAAGACTGGACCTATCTCTACAGCCGGCCTCCGCCCAGGCCAGCGGGAAGACCTTGCCAATCCCGGTCCAGATCACACTCCGCTTCAACCTGCCCAAGGAGCGGGAGGCCATTCCCGGTGGCGAGCCTGACCAGCCGCTCTCCTCCAGCTCCTGCCTGCAACCCAACCACCGCTCAACGGTACCCTCAGCAATTCCAGGGACCTTGCTTTCTTCTCAGGTCCCACCTTCTCTACCTTCTGACCCACCTTTCCTGGTTTCTCTCTGCAGAAACGGAAGGTGGAAGTGGTTTCACCAGCAACTCCAGTGCCCAGCGAGACAGCCCCAGCCTCAGTTTTCCCTCAGGTGAGTCTTGCAGTTTCTTTTTTTAAAGATTTATTTTTATGTGTATGGGTGTTTTGTCTGCATTTTTATGTGCACCATTTGCCTGCCTAGTGCCATGGCCAGAAAAGGGCACTGGGTCCATTGAAACTGGAGTTAGAGATGTTTGTGAGCCACCATACATGCTGGGAAGGGAGCACATGTCCTCTGAAGAGGAGCCGCCTTGACAGCCCCTCCTGTCTTACCCCCTTCATCTTTTCTCAGTCTAGCAGCCTCCTTCAGGCTCGTCTAACGCTCATCCTTTCTCTTCCGTCTCATTCACAGAATGGATCAGCCCGTAGGGCAGTGGCAGCACAGCCAGGACGGAAGAGGAAGTCTAATTGCTTGGGCACTGATGAGGTGGGTATCAAAGAGCAGAGGAAGAGAAAAGCTGGGTGAAGGGAATGGACTTGGGCAAGGAGAGTTCATTCAGTGACTAATTTAAAATCATACAAGCTGGGCAGTGGTGGCGCACACCTTTAATCCCAGAACCCAGGAGAGGCAGGCGGATCTCTGAGTTTGAGGCAAGCCTGGTCTACAGAGTGAGTTCCAGGACAGTCAGAGCTATACTGAGAAACCTTGTATTGAGGGAGGAAAAAAACAAAAACGAGGTGGTAGGCAGTAGATGGTGATGAGATTAAGAGCCAGGCAGATTAGCCATTGGGTGATTTTCATCATATCACCAGTTTCTCAGTTTTGGTTTATTTTGATAAGAGGATTATGATGCTTTCCCCTTAGTTAATGTTAGGTTTGAAGAAACCTATGGCAGGGTTGTGAGCCATGTTCTGCTTAACTGTCTGCTATAATCTACCATTTCCCACTTGCCTTGGGCAGGACTCTCAGGACAGCTCAGATGGAATACCATCAGCACCACGCATGACTGGCAGCTTGGTGTCTGATCGGAGTCACGACGACATTGTCACCCGGATGAAGAACATTGAGTGTATTGAGCTTGGCCGGCATCGCCTCAAGCCGTGGTACTTCTCCCCGTACCCACAAGAGCTCACCACACTGCCTGTCCTCTACCTGTGCGAATTTTGCCTCAAATATGGCCGTAGCCTCAAGTGTCTACAGCGCCACTTGGTATGAGGGGTCTTGGGAGGCCTACCTATCCCATATACCCACAGCAGTCCCCGCCTGATCCTCCTTTTGTCCTTAGACCAAATGTGACCTTCGACACCCTCCAGGCAACGAAATTTACCGCAAGGGCACCATCTCCTTTTTTGAGATTGATGGACGGAAAAACAAGGTTAGTGGTTGGGGCAGTAGGACCTAGAATAAGCCATATGAACAACTTTTTCCTGCTCAGAACAGTTGATCACTCTGATTCAGCCTGTTTCATTGAATTCCTGGTGTAAAGCAGGGGCGGTGGGAGTGCACAAGACACTAAGATTTAGACAAGCTATTCTCTGAGAGGTCACTTGATGATAGAAGCAGACACACCACGGCTACTCAGATCCCAATGGAGAAGTGTCATGAAACGAAGCTTAAGTTAGTAGAGTTCAAAGGAAGTTATCACCAGAACTCTAGGTAGTATATGCCTGTAATCCCAGCACTCAGAAAGCTCCTGAGTTCCAGGTCAGCCTGGGCTATAATGAGTTCCAAGCCAACCTGGGCTATAAAGCAAGAAGGACTTAGTTTCGAGGAGCCAAGAACAAAACAGATAACAACTTATGGTAGCAAAAGTCAAATGTAAAACGAGAGGCAGTTTGAACAGTTTAACCTAGCGTGGTAATCACAACATCCAGGAGGCTGAGGCCAGAGCATTTGAAATTCAAGGCTAGCTAGTAAGACCCATTCTCAAAACCAAACAAAAAGGATTTTGGATGGGTTGGGTGGCATATGCTGTAATCTCAAAACTCAGGAAGCAGGGGCAGGTGGATCTCTGCTGGTCTGTAGGGAGTTCTGGACCACCCAGGGGTATACAGTGAAGCCCTATTTTGAAAAAGTTTTTAGGTTGACCTATGAGCCTGAATATGAAGGAGAGAACATGTTTAAGGCAATTCTAAGTAGTTGTCTGACATGCCAGGACAGTATACATGAAAAATAAAAGGGAAGGGAGAGGGGATAAAGCAAGACTTTGAAGGTCAGAGGTCAGGTGGCAGGAACAAGATCATTGGAGGAGCAGGTTTGGGTCTTGTAGGTGAGGAGAGTAGAACCCTTGAGATATACACCTTTCTCATGCCACCAGGGTATAGAGGGGGAGAGGGAGGTACCTGGATTGGTGTGGGGAACTCAAGAGAAAGACAAACCTCCACAGTAGTGTTTTGTTTCTTGGTTTTCCAAGAGAAGGTGTATTCCTGGCTGTCCTATAGTTCAGGCTGGCCTCAAACACAGAGATCTGCCTGCCTATGCCTCCTGAGTGCTGGGATTAAAGGTGTGTGCCACCACCGCCCAGCCACACTAATGTGTACTAAGTGTAAAGCTATCTAGAAAATTACTCTACAAATCATGTGCTATAGTAAAGCAGCCAGTCCAAAGTTTTGCAGGAAGAAACACCAAGGCTGGCATTTTCTTAACCCTCCAATGGAGAATATCAGACCAGTTCCCAGGAGGCATCACTGTGGCTAGAGCATGAGGGTTTTGACACCCAAGGACAGCCACGTGGGCAGAACTTCTGTTCTGAGACTGAGTTTGAGGCTAACTCCATGGGGAAACTTTTTTAAAAGGGGAGGTGGGCAGGCAGATGACGCCCACCTTTAGCCTTTAATCCCAGTACTCGGGAGACAGAGGCAGACATCTGAGTTTAAGGCCAACCTGGTCTACAGAGTGAGTACCAGGACAGCCAGGACTAAACAGATAAACCCTGTCTCGAAAAACAGACAAACAAGGTCTCACTATGTAGCCCTAGCTGACTGACCTCAAACTTATAGCCTGCCTCTGCCTCCTGAGTGCTGAGATTATAAGCATACACTACCATGCCTGGCTTGGAACATTCTTGATTATTGTTAAGTGAAACAGAAGGCAATGCCAGCCCAGGGCAGGCTTTGCTGGGTATACGGGAAGCTATGTAGCTCACCTAGGGGCAGGCAGCTAGGCACATGCTCCTGGACACTTAAGTGGCAGCCGTGGCGCACCTCTTTGATCCCAGCACTTGGGGGGCAGAGGCAGGTGGATCTCTGAAGTTGAGGTCAGCCTGGTCTAAAGAGTGAGTTCCAGGACAGCTGGGGGAGGGGGTGGCCCCTTACCTAAACAGTGGTAATGGCCTGATTGGTGGGGTTAGGGTCCTAGGAGGGAAGCTCATCACTTGTCAACTTGAAGTAGCACAAAGAAGTGCTCCTCGGAGTTCTTGAGATGGCTCAGTGGGTAGAAGTCCTTGTCACACAGCCCTGGGCACTTGAGTTCACTTTGTAGAACCTATACCAGAAGAAGAGAATGGACTTCTGAAAGGTTCCTGACTTCCACATGCATGTTGTGGTAAATGGGCACCTGCAGCCACATATGCCACAACAAAATGTAACTCTTTGCTGGGCGATGGTGGTACACACAGCGCACACCTTTAATCCCAGCACTCTGAAGGCAGAGACAGGTGGACATCTGTGAGTTTGAGGCCAGCCTGGTCTACAAAGTGAATTCCAGGGCAGCCAGGGCTGCTACACAGTGAAATCCTATCTCAAAAAACCACACAAAGCCTAACTCTTTAAAGTAGTACCCCCAGAGTAGTGACGGAGAGGCCTTTGTCGTTACAGAGCTACTCACAAAACCTGTGTCTTCTGGCCAAGTGCTTCCTGGACCACAAGACGCTGTACTATGACACAGACCCCTTCCTCTTCTACGTGATGACAGAGTACGACTGCAAGGGCTTCCACATCGTGGGCTACTTCTCCAAGGTCAGCACTCAGCCCGGCTGTGCCTGGACGGCCGTGCCCCGAGCCAGGCCTTTGTTATAGCTCATCCCTCTTTCAGGAGAAGGAATCTACGGAAGATTACAATGTGGCCTGCATCCTGACTCTGCCCCCCTACCAACGCCGGGGCTACGGCAAGCTGCTTATTGAGTTCAGTGAGTATTGGAGTCTGGGGGCTGACGGGCTCATCATCTGTGCGTCACATGCAGGCATGTCCGTCACCAGGAGAGCTGCCAGAAAGAAAGGGTCACTTTCCCAAGTTCTTTCCTTGAGTAGCTGCCCTATTTCTTGGAGGTTTCAAACCCCCACTTCTCTTTGGCTCAAGGTTTAAGTACTCCCATACTTTCCCAAGCTGAAATCATCTGTTCTCATGTGGAGCAGCTCAGCTCCTCATGCTCATCTGTAGGTGTGTACTGGAACATGTTCTCGGTTACGTCACCAGGTATTCCCTGAGCCTTGCAGGCAGATGTCCAAAGGCTGTTTAACCCACTAAAGGATGAGTTTGTCCCTGTTCTTTGTCACACTAGTCTTTTAAAGCCCAGGAGAGCTTTGGCCCCTTTGCACAGGCTCTTAACTCTGCAGTCACATTGTTTTCTAGTATTAGCCCATCCACCCCATCCCGTCCCTCAACTAGTCTGTGATCTCGGAGTCAGGGAAGAAGGGTTAGCTTTTTTGATGGTGAAACACAGATGCTTTACTTGTTCAAAGTCATGATCTGTTTGGAGTATTCTGTTAGTTGAGTGGTTTCAAGTTAGGAATTACTTTCTCTAGAAACTTGGGGGACTGGCCATAGAAGTACCATGAGACAGATATAAGGGAGGGGCAATCACTGAACAGGGTCAGGAACTCAGAACTACAGAGGAAAGTATGTCATCCAGTGGGTTCATGGGACCATACACATGTGTATCCAGGAGGGCTGAGTAGGAAACCCTATGCTCTCTTGCATTTCTGGCTGCCTTTCCAGACACCAGCCTCTCTGACCCATCTTGTCCAGGGATGATTGAGCAAAGTAAGACTGGCCAACAGCGATGTAGCTAGGAGCAAAGAGTGTCTAGAACCATTAAGAGGCTGGTGGTATAGCTGAGGGTAGGGAAGGCTTTCTCCAAACCAACAGGGCCATCCCCTGTTGGAACTGTCAGCTCTGCGGTTCCTAAAGGTCTCATTGTGAACTGTCTGGCCAAGCCCACTAGTCAACACGAGAGGGAAAGGACAGTTACAGAGGTCAGTTACCTGGCTCCGAAGAAGCACCTCTGGATTTTTAAAAGCACTAACATTCCCAGGATCACAGCTAGAGAAACTGATGACCCTAAAAAGGCTCCAGTATCCATGCTAAGGTAACAAAGGCCTCCCTCACCACCCTCCCAGTGCCCCCAGACACAGGCTGGGATGGCAAAGGAGAATCTAGCACTTCCATCTCATCAGCTTCCACTGGATGGCAAGTACCCAGTCATAGCTGCTTTCTAGGTGCCTAAGCTCCTCTACCCACTCAGCAGGCAGGGAAGTTACTCACCCATTACCAAGAGTAAGTGAGAGACAGAAACCAGGCAGCCTAGCTCTGTAGTATCTGCTCTTACCTATATCTGTGTATACCTTGATGCTTACTCAGCCTCTGTGCTCCATTGCTTTAGGCTATGAACTCTCTAAAGTAGAAGGAAAGACAGGGACTCCTGAGAAGCCCCTGTCAGATCTTGGCCTCTTATCCTATCGAAGTTACTGGTCCCAGACCATCTTGGAGATACTGATGGGACTGAAGTCGGAGAGCGGGGAGAGGCCACAAATTACCATCAAGTGAGCCTGAATGCCCAGCTGGGGGTGCATGGTACGACCTGTCTGTTCCTGGGGCTCCTGGGGACAGATGAATACCCTCAGGGGATCTATCTAACTTTTGCCCTCCCACAGTGAGATCAGTGAAATCACCAGTATCAAGAAAGAAGATGTCATCTCCACACTACAGTATCTCAATCTCATCAATTACTACAAGGTCAGAAGACACCTAAGGGGATACTGAATGGGGTATAGGTGGCAGACCCTATGCACTGACCACATGCTGGGTCTATCTCTTGCCTAGGGCCAGTATATCCTCACTCTGTCAGAGGACATCGTGGATGGCCATGAGCGGGCTATGCTCAAGCGTCTCCTTCGAATTGACTCCAAGTGTCTGCACTTCACTCCCAAAGACTGGAGCAAGAGAGGAAAGTGGTGACCAGCCACTGCCCATTGCAACACCGAGAGCTGGCAGAACTGGGACTTACAGGCTCTCATCCCTTCCGAGAGGCACGCCAAGGGAGACAGAGCTGAGAACAGCTCCAAAAGGAGAGGCCTAGGAGGGGCCAACTAGTGGACAGTACCAAGGCCAGCTCAGGGCTAGCTGGTTCATGGGCCCAGGTCTGCTCTGAATACAGGGACCAGAGGGAATCCAGGTGGCCATGTACACTGAGCCGGTGGGAGTGCTCTATACAGAGGACTGTGATTGTAAACATTTCTTTTGTAAAGGAGCAGCTGGAGGGTGGGGTGGCTGCTGGTTGTAAAATTCTGGCCCCTCTTGCCCCCAGCAATAAATTGTTTATATATGCAGTTATCAAAAGTTCTTGCCAGCCTCCAGGTGCTAAGGTGCCCACAGACTCACAGGTGTTAGGAAGAGCTCATTTATTGGGATAGAAACAGTGGCTCCAAAGTGAACTTATTGCTGGTTTACTGGTGTGAAGGGATCTGTGGCTTTCGTTTTCATGCTCTGGCTCTCAGTCCTCAGGCACCTGTGCGTGAATCTGCAACAGGAGTCACTTCTACTACATGACTTCTAATACAAAGCATTTAGGTGGGAACCCAGCTGCTCAGGGTGATAGTCCCTTCTAAGAAGCCAGGACGATAGAGGTGGAGAGTGCCTCCCACCACTCCTCAGTCTGGTCCTCCTCCAGGGTCATGGTCCCCGTGGTGCTCACTGCCCTAAAAAGCCCAAATCACTAGGGACGATTCAAACCGGGTGGGAGGACGGACCGAGCCTAGGGAGAAAAGGGCCCATACGTGTACTCACCGCTGCAGCGAGGCTGGGCCAACCTAGGGCCCTGTGCACTTTGGCATCCGGGCCGGGGACCGTTTCCAGACCCCACAGTGTGAAGTGGCTAAAGCTGCCGGTGGCTCCGATGGAGCGGTCCTAGGAAAGGCCGAGTTGAGAACCGGCACCGCGGATATGACCCTCGTCCCGAGTCTACCCTCTCCCTCTGCTCACGAAATCGCGCGCCAGCGGTTCCTGCGCCTTGTTCGTTTTGTCTTCCGCGTCCCCCGAATTCAGCTTCCTTATCAGCCCCTTTCCCATCTCCTCCGTCACCATCACGAATCCCGAAAATCCCGGAGGCACAGCCACCTCCTCGCCCCGCAGGCAGCGACCCCGAAACGACACCTGCAGCCCTGCGGGAGGAATACGCAAAGCCCATCAGGAGGGCGGGAACGGGCTGGCGGCTTCTCCCGCGGACCACCAAGCCCGTGAGCGCTGTGGCCTGCGCGGGGCCTGCCGGGACTCACCGTCTGCACCGCTGCGAACGGCGGGCGTGAAGAAGCGTTCCACCTGAGCGGGCCGGCTCACCGGAACCTCGCAGGGCAGGAGGTGCAGCGTAGCCGGCGCGGCGCCACGCAGCGAGCTAGAGCGCAAGTGGACGCGCTGTTTGCCGTCCGCAGCATCATCTGGGCTCTCCATCACCAGACGCTCGCGGGCTCAGGCAAAACCTGGCGGGTGAAGCGCGCGGGGCCTGTCGGGAGACCGAACACGCTCGGCGCAGAGCCTTGTGGGATTCATAGTCTTTTCTCCGGAGGCCGCCCTCTGCGAGGACACGCCTTCCTGTAGGCACGGCTTTTTTATTTTTATTTTTTAAATATTTAACGGTGTGTGATTTCATCCTCGTGCCTCCACTTCCCCGGTGCTGGGGTTTATAGCCCTGTGCCACCATACCCAGCCCTAACATTTTTCTTTTCTTTTCTTTTTTTCCAAGACAGGGTTTCTCTGTAGCTTTGGACCCTGTCCTGGAACTAGCTCT
>LOJH01026357.1:2442-12762 GCA_001685095.1 Ellobius talpinus
ACTGCTTGATGAACTGGACATGCAGGACTCACAGAGAAATGACTGCTGAACTTGCCTAAACATGAGACGAACCTTCAGGGTTCCTGTTTCATGAAAGAGTCTGCCAAACACTCTGCAGGACACAGAAGAAAGTGACTGTGAATACCATTCACAGGACACAGAAGAAAGTGTGGTGTGAATACCATTGGTTACTAATGAAACTGTCTTGGGCCTGTGTCGAGCAGAATAGAGGTAGGCGGGGAAAACTGAACTGAATGCTGGGAGAAAGGAGGGTGGAGTGATGAGAAGCCATGAAGCTGCTGCCCGAGACAGACACAATGAAACCTTGCTGGTAAACCACAGGCCTCATGGTAAGATATAAAATAATGGAGATGGGTTAATTCTAGATGTAAGAGATAACTAGCAATATGCTTAAGTAATTGTCCAAGCAGTGATTTAATTAATACAGTTTCTGTGTGGTTATTCCAGGGCTGAGCAACTGGGAACAAACAAATGGCTTCTTACTACACATTTACAAAAGGGAATATTATCTAGTTGTTTAGAAAAATTAAATTATGAACACAGATAAATGGATAAAGCTAGGAAAAAAGTCGTTGTGAGAGCAGTAATCCAGCCCCCAAAAGACAAACATTTTATATTTTCTCTTTTATGTGGATGTTGTCTTTTGAGCTTTTGATATATGTGCTTCAATCTGAATAATAGCAAGGTGTTAGGAAGGAGAATTGGCCAATGAGAGAGATATATAATATATTATTATGGTGATACAAAAGGAAAACTAGAATGGGAGAATTAAATCAGGAAGGAATGGGCAAGAAGTATATAGGGAGTGGATTTGAGGTCCATTCCACAATATGGAACCCATAAATGACACTTTTAATGAGACCAAGAACATGAGAGTAGAGACGTCACACGCCTAGGACAAAACCTACTATTGTTATTCTGCTAAAGAGAGAAATAACCTAATAACTTCTAATGACATAATGCTGTGCCCAGATTTGCTTCCCTAAGAGAAACTTCTTCTGGAATTAACCCAGATCCACAACAGAACCATGTGCAGACAATGAGACACCTGGGAATGCTTAGTCCTATATAGAAGGTTCTCATCAAGTCCCTCCTCTCAAAACTCAGGGATGCATGCAGAAGAGGAGGCAGAAGCACTGTAATTGTCAGAAGTGATGGATGACTTCAAAGAAACAGTGTCTATCAGACACAGCAGGACTGACGTCCATGTGGACTCACAAAGACTAAGGGCAGCGTGTCCAAGATGTGCACAAATATGGTCTTGGAAATAGGGTGGGGGTGGGAGGCATGGGTTACCAACCCTAGCCAAGAAGGGATTGATTGGCAATTGATATTTGTTGGCAAACTGAAAATCAGTGGCACCTCACTGGGTACATCACCTGCACTCCAAGACCTGCTCCATGCCCAGGAATAGTTGGTAAAACCCAAAAGGAATTCAGTTGTATTTCTGTGGACTTTTGTTTATTTTTTTTGTGTGTTTTGGTACTGTTTGTCCTATTGGCCGTTTGATATATAGACAGACAGAAAGAAAGAAACATAAAGTTGGGTGGGTAGAGAGGTAGAGAGGATCTGGGAGGAACTGGGAGAGAGAAAACACAATCAAAGTATAATGTATGCAAAATTCTTAAAAAATTTCCTAGCCATTCTTAAGCATTTCTAAGACTGAATTTGGAAACGTTTTGTTGCTGTTGTTTGTTTTTGTTTGTATGACAGGGTCTCTATTTTTTACCATTGGCTATCCTGTAACTACCTGTGTAAACTAGGCTGGCTTTGAACTCATAGAGATCTGCTTGACTCTTCCTCCATAGTGCTAGTCTTTAAAGGCATGAATCATTATGCCTGGCAGCTCTGATAATTCTTATTAAAAAGAGAAACAAAGAAACAACCAACCAAGCAAACAGAAAACAATGTCTGTGTTTGTGCTACCATATGCCAGGGCACTAGGTTTTCTGTAAGGGGAAATGTGAGGTGTTGAAGTTGCAGTTTGAATCAGCAAGGAAGAGATGATGATTTAACCTGAGTCTGGTTTCTGTGCTAAGTATACTTGATTGCAGTTTAATTTTTCATAATCAGTGATTTATACATGGAATTAAGTAGACTAATAATCTATTAGCCAGAATATTTGATTAAGCAGAACACATAATTTCCCGATCCCTAGATAACAGAGTTATTTATAGGGAAAAGCAAACAAATTAAGCCTTGACTCAAAGCTGCTTTTTGTTACTCTTAATTTCTTAGAGGATTAGGTACTAAGTTAGCGACCTGCAAATGTATTTTGAAGGCACAGAAATCTCTCTCTCTCTCTCTCTCTCTCTCTCTCTCTCTCTCTCTCTCTTTACTTTCAAGTTATAGACAGTTATGAGGTACCCCTTTCCTACTACAGTACACCGGGGACTGGGAATTGTTATTTTTTTATATTTTGTTTTTGTTCAAGCTTCTGCCAGTTCATTTGAAACATACTAAAATTATACAAGGCCACATAAGTAATTATAAGATTAATATATTAAATGAATTATAATGATTAAATTAATATAGTTTTATTGATCACATAACACAGTGATTAAATTGAATATAATTTTCATGAAGAAAAATAAATATTTATTTTAAATATGTATGTTGGTAGGATCAAAGTACCTTATACTGCTAAATAAGCCTTACGAGCATACATCTTTAACATACATCTATATTATTGAATATACAAAAATACATAAAAATTTACCTGCAAGTGATCATCGTACTATCTATCCCCTGGGAGGTAGCTGCAGTAGAAAATAGGATTCCTAAGTTGCAATGTAGGCAGACACTCCATCTGTGTGAGGTGAATTCATTGTCCTGGTTAATTTTTGTTATCAGCTTGATACAATCAAGAGTCTTGGGAAGAATCCCAATGGACCAATTGCCCAGGTCAGATTGGCCTGTCCCCTTATCTGTGTGGCATTGTTCTGATTGTTGAGTGATGGGTCCTGCCCACTGTGGGTGTTGCCATATCTGGGCAGGTGGTCCTGGGTTGCATAAGAAAGCTGGCCCAAGACAAGACAGAGGAGTGAGTCAGGAAGCCCTAGTCCAATGGTTTCTGTTTCAATCCTGCCTGAGCTCCTGCCCGGACTTCTGTCAGTGATGGACCATGGCCATGAAGATCAAGCCAAATAACCTTTTTTCCCAAGTTGCATTTGGTCAAGGTATTTTATCATGTAAAGAGAAAAACAAAGTAATACAACAAAGAAAGCTAGGGAAATGATAAAATATTCACAATCAAGTTATACAAAAGCAAAGTGTTTTTTATTTCATGAACTGTTAATTACTGCAAGTTGAATTTTGACTATGTTTTTACTATGGTTGGCAAAATGAAGTGCCAGTAATTCCATAATGATCTTCTTCTGGGAATTGTTTGAATCCATGGAATTCACTTCCTGCAAGTGGCTTGGTGGGATTAAGGGTGGGCTTAATCTCTTAAGGATTAGAATTGATTCCAGTATACCAATCAGTAGTGAAATATTTTTGCGTGTACTTAGCATCAATTCCCTCATTTGTGAATCATGTCTGGTAGAAAGCGCATAGACAATAGAGCATCAAGAGCAAAGCATTTGAGTTTCTTCCATTATAGGCTCTATCTCCTTACTATAACTACAATAACATTTTTCAGGAGATTGAATTCCTTCACTGTTAAACTTTTAATTTTAATTGACTCAAAGACTTCTGAGTCTTTCAGAGCTAATTTCCATTTTAATCAGCAAGCCTTTTCTATACTCTTATCAAAACAACAGAGTTCTTTCTCTATCTCCAACAATACTATATTATGTAATATTATTTTTTATAACTCTATTGTATATGTAAATTCTGCCTTTCACTTATTTGAGTGACAGTGTGTATATTAGCTAACAAGGATCAGAGAGGAACTGTACACTGCAGAAATCACAAGTACTCAAACCCTGCAAAACTTTAGTTAAGTAGAATCTAGAACTCTGAAGGAGACTTCAAGACGAACAGCCCCTTTAAATTGAAGAGGGAACAATATTTACCTTCACATTTTTCTAACTGTAAGGCCATTACTTATAAATTATCACACAAAAGATGAAAATTGATAAGCTCAACATCACTTTTATTATACAATCTTTCATGTAGAATGTCAACTTATTATTGAATATGTGATCTTGTCAAATCTAAAATCCTCCTATATGGTGCCTTTAAATTTCATCTTTTGGCATGTCAGGAATTCTGCTAGTCTTTTAAAATAAAATATCTACCTAATAATGGAAGCATTTATCTCCACTTCAGCATTTAAATTACTACTTTGAATGACTGCCAAAATTAATTTAATATCAAATATATATACCTTTATAATCTTTTTTTATTTTGACAACATGGCTTCATATGCTATGATTAGTTCAGGGATTTTATGGGCACAATGTACAAGATAAGCAAGTTGAAAAGTTTTTGACTTATCAAAGCCACAGTTTGAGAAGCAAAGAAGTGCAGCTCTCTTGACTGGCATCTCCATACTTATTTGCACAATTTTCTGAGCTGTTTGACAAGTTCCCATTTGTCTTTAAAATGAAAGGGCTATAAGGAGAGGAACTTTAGACCTCTGAGATATTTTCATATTCTTTCATGAACAAACAGTATATTAGACAGAGAGAAAGAATTGACACCTTCTTGGTTTTTAGGTCATGTCATAATGCTACTATTGGAAATCCATGAAAATTTGGCTTTAAGGGACACTTTGACATCATTCTTACATACTCTGAATTAACATTTAAATATTTATGCAGTTTCTTGGTGTGGAAGAACCGCAAGACTTTCCTGAAAGAGGTTAAGCAAAGGTTATGGTGTTACAAATTAGAACTAAATAGGACACTGATACAGAGATACTGAAATCCTGTTAGTTAGACTAATAATGATTCAAGTAAATGAGACAAAGGGTCCCTCAAGGTGAGGTTTGCTGGACTCGGAATATAAATGGCTTATTATTATTAATACATATATTCATGGAAGCACTGTAATACTAGTTTATTATGTCTTGAAAAAGACAGACTGGTCTTTGTGAAAATGTAGATAAAAGAATTATTCACGCCTCTTCATAAGAGTTTAATAAAGAGTTAAAAAAATTTCTCTGCTTTGTAAGGTAGTTCCCCATAGTTTTTCATGAAGAAATAGAATATGTGTTTCTTTTTATTTCCTGAGGCCTGGTTATGTTATGTATTTTATGAACAATTATAAAAATGATGCTAAAAATTCTAGAACCCATTTTATGTCTTTAAGTAGTAATATACCTTATATGTTAAACATTATATTAAATATTCTAATTGTTTTGGTAAATTTCTGCCTATGAAGGTAGAGAGAGTAAAATAATGTAGAGTATAATGTTTCTTCTATTTAAAGTTTTTATGTCCGCTCATGGGTGTAAGTGAATATGCTATTTTCCAAACATCAACTTTTAGAGATTCTGTAGAAGTGAATTTCAGTATGTTCATCACATTTAAATCTGTCACCATTATCTTTCATGCCCATATTTCAAAGAATGTCTCTGTGTAATTAATCATTATAAAAATAACATATACCGATTAAGCTGCATACGTAAGATTAGCACTAAAGAGAAAATCTGGCAGCTAAGAGGACCAATGTTGGCATAGCGTATTGAGTGAAGCAATTTTATATAGAACTTAAAATAAAAACAAGCCTGCATAACCCCCCAAATTTGGTTGTCTGTAGAGATGTAAGAAGTCACACTGTTCTGAGAATGATATTGCTTCACTAATGTATAATGTTGTTTACTGAAACCTGAAGTTAAAAATTGAATTAGATTCACATTGTTCCACTTTGCAAACTTTATCTGTAATACGATGCCACTAAAATTTCTACAAATACCCACTTTCTGTTGTTTTTGTAAACAGGACTGGACACATACGAATTTTAATATGTATCATATTGTTATCAAGCTACTCTCAATCTTTCTAAAAAAACAAATTTATTTAGCTAGAGTGAAAATGTCCATGTAAATGATCAGGGTAGGTGAGTCAGCAACCACAAGTGTTCATCATGTACTTATTTCTTACCCCTCTAGAACTGGGTTCTGCATCATATTCTATAAATAAAATACTGTGCTGAAGATAGAAGCTTTCTTTCTCCAGACAGTACACTGTCTAATATTATTGTTAAAGCTTCGCTTAGATATTTTGTTCTGAATAGTGTCCAAAATGTTGGATATTCTTTATAATTAAAAAACATTTATATTTTTCTTCCAATGCATAACTAAAAAAATCTCCATGTTATGAAAAGCCCTTGTCAAGAGAACTCTCTTTGCAAGAGGCAGAGACCATTATAGAGAGCTACAAGAGATCAAACTGCGGAGTTGAGGAAGCCAGTCACTCAGATATATCTACAACACGTTTCCTGCACCTCAGGGATCTTTGTGCAAGAAGACCTGGAAAGCTGTAAGAGCCAGAGAGACAAGAAATTTGCTTTGAGATTATCTCTACAAAAATTCTAAAATCTATACCCAAGAAGCATGCCAACATGATCTGAAGAAGGACAACATAGACATGTTAACATGGTGGGGATAAAAGCTCAAGTCAGCACTACACAAAGAACTACAGGCAGCACGGAATGCTGAGAGTGGGAGAAATAGTTCTGCCCTAAGGAGAGCACCAATTGGCTTTCCAATACCAAATGGTTAGTCCTGAAATCATATGTAAAAGGAACAGTATATAGACTAAACAAACTGTATTTACATTCTTAGGAAAACGTATGTGTATACACACACACACCATTAAAGTAAAATTGCCATGAATTTGAATGGGAGCAAGAAGAAGGTAGGTTCAAGGAAGAAGTTGGAGAAAGGAAAGGGAAGGGAAGGAAAGGGAAGGGAAGGGAAGGGACGGGACGGGAAGGGAAGGGAAAGGAAAGGAAAGGAAAGGAAAGGAAAGGAAAGGAAAGGAAGGGAAGGGAGAAATTTTATTTCATTACAGTCTCTAGAACATAGTTAAAAAAGAATAAAGATCTAAAAGAACTCTGCTGGGGATAATTTACAGTAAAATATATTCTTCTAACAATGAGATTTTATTATTATAATGATCATTTTTTCAGACATATTAAAATTGATGAAGTCTTTTATTGGACAAACTTGTTTTATGTATTTGGAAGTTATTTGTAAACTTCAGGCATTGAAATATCTAAGTACTGTGGGTAAGTTCTCAGCTTCATTGAGAACTGACGTTCAGCTATGGTAATAGATATCTTTATAACTTTCAGAACTTTGGGGTTTTTTTGATAGAAATCTTGCTTCTCCTAAAATCCTTTTTACTTCTCTTTCAAATGTTCTCCAATATTGAAAGAGTATAACAGAATTCAAGGAAATATTTCCCATTCCAGCCCTTTGTGATCAAATTTGAGTTTTGATAATGAGTAATGATCCCTAATCTCTTGAAAATCTCTTTTTATTTGAGTATTTTGCATTACTTCTGGTACTGGATTGAACATAGAGACTTGCACATACTAGACAGATGTTCTTCCCCTGAGCTCTCCTGGTCCCATTCCCCATGAATAATTATTTTCCCACATTCATTACACTATTCGTGTGTGTGCGTGTGTATTTACATATGTAGTGGTGTGTTCATTGTGATCTGAGCACAATCTGATGGAGTCGATATCTTCTTCCATCATGTTGTTCCCAGAGATAGAACATAGGTCGCCAAACTTGGGAGTAAATGCCCCTGTATTTTGAGCTATCTTGCTGACTCTCTTTTGAAGCATGAAATTTTACCTGTCCCAACTTCCTACTGCATGTCAGAGCCTGCTATTGATATGGAAGACCCATGGGACAAGGAGAAAGATTGATTTTATAGAATTGAAGTCTAAAGTTGATATAAAGAAGACACATTCTTCTTAAATATAGAAAGGATTCAATGTTGATAGTCCTTTTCATCCTTCTAATACTGTCATGATAGCATACTAACAGTTTCTAGAACCTTGAAACTAAGAATTGCCTATGAATATTTCTGTCTATGAAAACAGTCTACAAGGGCTCATTCCTACATCTCTAGCACACAGCATATAAACCAGGTCACAACAATGTTGTCATTAAGCTTTGCTAGATGATTTTGTATGCTGATCACTACTGTACACATGAAACAAACTCAAATGGGGCAATAAACATGGAGACCATCCTTATTGGTAGAAGATACTTTTTGGTTTGTCCCTTGTAAATATGAGTGTTCTAAAAGCAGTGCATCTATCAAGGCAACTATTACAACAGAACATATAGTTTCTTTCAACTCTGGGCTATGTGACTACAGAATCCTTGAGGGTCTAGCTGAACTCTCACACTATAGAAGGGGTAGAATGGAATAGTGGCTAGTTAGTAGAGTTAATTATCCAATTAAGGAGTTCTTGTGTTTTGATGTGACAATCTACTTTCCTTACTAGCAATTTGTGGAAAAACTTCAGTCACATAGTTTTATTGAAACACTGCCTCTCTTATAGCCAATTTCTTATTTTCTTTATTGGGTACTTTTGGTATTTGTGGTCATCCCATGTGAATTCTCAAACATTCTCTAAATGTGCTCAAGTATTTCCTTCACTCTTTGTACACGGTTAGGTTATATCAGTGGCATTTCTAAGTAGTTTTTACTTCCTTCTGACAACTGCAGTTAGCTTTTGGTCAGGATCAACTTTGAGCCTTCTGCTCTGTTCTTACATGGTTTCTTTACATTGGCATAAGGGGCCATTTTTAGCCTGGAAGAAAATGTAATTTAAGGATCATCTGCATGAGTAAAGCTGAAAGGGTGCTTCCATTGGGAAGAAATATAAGTCTCTGCTTCTGCCTGCTTCTGCTGGGGTGACTCAGAACCTATCTCTGCAAGTGTAGATTTCTGTCTGTCTGTCTGAAGCATAATATTTGACTTTCCTCCCTCGAGTCAGTAAATGGTAAAGGAAGAATTTGGGAGAGTTAAAAATGGGTTGCAAGTGGAAATAGTAAAATGGCTATGATGTCTTTCCTAGGTCCCAACATTGAGTAATGAGCAGGAAGTTAAAGGCAGATTTCAATAGAACTTCTCTACCTTGAGAGACTTATATGTTAGTATTAATCTTGTGCACCTTAATGGTAGTTATAGACAAGATGACTGTTCTTTTGATTTTGGCCTATAATTGTACACACCTTCTTCTCCCCCTTTTTCAAGTTTTTTCTTTTCTTATATACAATTAGAAAAGAATAATTGTACATAAAAGGGAAGATGATGTGGTGTGGAAATGGAGGGCACTAACCTGGGAAGAGGAAATAAAGAACAGAGAGAGGATATTTCGAAACAGCAGAGCAAAATCTATGCAAAACCACACGGAGGTTTGTGGGGTGATAGGTCAAAGATAGACATGGATCTCGGGACAGGAGATTTGGTTATGCATGTTTGTCAGCTAGCAAGGGGATGCATTTCAAAGATGCTTTAGAGTTTGAAATAATTACTGGGCTTCATTTTTGTCTCATACCCCAAATTTTCTTCTTTGGCTTTTATTCTGTGCATGGACTTTACCACTTGGAACTACATATTATGTTTCAGTTAAATAAAAGTATAGATAAAGAATATGTCTTTTGCTAACACTTGAAATTCATGGAGTCAGGCGTAAGAATCTCTCATTTTCTTCTTACCTACCTGAGCTCTGAGTTAATTGTCAAAGTTATGGATAATTATAGAAGTTAAACAGAATAGAGTAGAATTGGGATGCGAACCCCAACTGGCAGATTCATCCCTTCTACTTAACTCAATGAAGGGACACCTAGATACATATTTAGGTCTTGGAATACACTGCTTGGAACTCACTTGGACATCTGTGATGTCTAAAATCTTGGTTGTCAACTTGATTGTGATTGAAATTAAGGAAAACACAAGCTGTTGGACATGTCAGTGGTGGTTTTATTCACCAAAGCTCTGGCAGCACTTTCTGGTGGCATTCCAGATAAAAGAAGGGAGGACTCCTGGCTTTTTCCTCTTTGCCCTCACTCTTGCTGGCCATTCCATCCATCTATCCTATAGCTGCAATATTCCATCAATGATATGAGACCCAACTTCATTTGCATTTCAACACAGACTACAGACCAGAGGCTCTCCAGGATCCTCTTTGTCCTTTAGTGACAGTATTGCAGAGACAGTCAGCTTCGCAGACTAAACAGCTGCCAGGCTCTCCATATCTCCAGCATGAAGCAGCCATTGTCCAGTTACCCAGGCCACATCTTGTTAGCCACTAATAAATCTATCTGTCTGTCTGTCTGTCTGTCTATCATCCATCTATCTATCTATCTATCTATCT
>LOJH01026358.1:0-10397 GCA_001685095.1 Ellobius talpinus
CCCCGCCGCGCCCCGCCCGCCTGGCACACTGGGAAGTGTAGTTCCAGGCTTGGCCTCTTCGGCAGCCGGTGCGGACGTCGTAAGGTCACCCGTGGGTGACAGCTGAGGCCAGGCTGCCTCTCCTTGCAGCTGCTCTGCAGAATAAGGTCCCAAATCTGCAAAACGGTACAGCAGGTGAGCTGTTGCTCTCTGGAGCATCTGAGGTCCATGGGTCGCTCCTCCTCTCACAGATCCTGCAGCGGGTCTTAACTTCCTTTGCAGATTTCTCTATCTCAACTCCGCTTGCCCCTGGAGGCAAGAGGGATCTTCTTCAACAGCGTTCCACCTTGTTCTTTTGAGACAGGGTCTCGCACTGAACACGGGTCTTCTCTTTTTTCCTTGTCTCCACAATACAGCAATAGGATTGCAGACAGCTTTCAACACACCCAACCCTTACATGGTCTCTAGTATCCGAATTCAGGTCCTCAGGCTTGGGCAGCAAATTTACCCTCTGAGCTGCCCATCAAACCTTTCTCAATTCTCTGATCTTGTTCTCCCTTGGAACCATGACTTTTGAGCTTGATATCATCAGAAAGGGTTTTCGCTTTGGTCAGTCTCAGATTTCTGATGACTTTGGTCAGACGAAGGTTTCTGATGATGGAAGTCAACCCATTCCTTTTCCAAAATGGTTTTGAATCCCATTTTGTTTCTCATTGCCCTGCTTCAACAGTGTCACCGCAGCTGGGTCGGCCACTTCTGCGAAGCTCTCTTCTAGAGCTCTGCAGTGGTCTGCCCGAGACCACCCTCATGCCCTCTGCACAAACAGCCAAGAAGAGTCTGTGGGATCCAGCTTTGCGAGCGAGGCCCACTCAAGTGGTCCTGCTCTGCCCATTGGTCCACTTTTCTGTCTCCAGGTCCTCATCACCTTCTCTTTCCCACGGCATGGGCCTTTTGCCGCCTTGCCTCGTTTTTGCAGTGTTCTTCTAGGTGCTGTTTTCATTGGTTCGGAACCACGCCAACCCCTCTACTCCCTTGGAACCATGACGTTTCAGCTAGGGAACAAACCCTAGATTGACTCTTCTCGTGTCAGATCATGGAATCCAGGGGCTCATGCGCACTACAATAAGTACGCAGTGAACCCCTGAGCATACCTCAAAACCCAGCTTGGGAGTGTAAGGAAATACTCTGGGTCAAAGAGGCTTCTAGGATATTCCAGCTAAATCCTGCCTTTGGCAAAGAGCAGTACACAGGCTAGCTGGAAGCCCGAGCAGCATCCTTGTGCTCTGGAACTGGAACACTACCTTTGTGCTCTTTCGGAGCATCCTTGAAAGTGGAGTCAGGGATGTTCGGTCTGGTCTTGGACCCCTATTGCCTTCAGTGTTGCATTCCCATGTTGATGGCTTTCTGATGTCATGTCGGAAGTAAGACCATGATCACTTGCTACCCTCATGGGAAAGCAGCACTTCCCGGCAACTCAGACAAACCTCCTGCAAGAATGACTCAGCCCACAGGAAACAAAAGCACACTCCCCTCCAGCATTGCTGTAGTTAGGAAACTTTGGTCTCAAAGTCGCTGAGGGTACAGGACACAGACATCAAGTTTTCTCTCTTCTAGGAGATCCTATAGATCATGCAAAGACTCACTAATGGAATCACCTTCGTGCTTAAAGATGTAGACACTCAAAGCCCCAGCTTTGTGCAAAATACCATCACAATTTATCACCACACTCCTTTCCAACTATTGCTCACCTGATGTCATTGATGAGTGCTTTTCTTTTTTAGGCAGCGAGTATTGGCAAGGGCAGAGAGACTATCTCCCTCACACATCACTGCTGAGAATATGAAATGGTGGGGTTTCCTCTAAACACTAAACACAAAGTTATGAAGAGTAATGAAGATGGCCAACCAGGCAAAAACTTGCCCACTGAGTGCATTTTTTTTCATAATGAAAATGTATAAACAAAAATACACTTCACTGTCCAATAAAAATAATGGTCTGCTGTAGTGGAGAATATTATTCTGCACTAACATGAAAGAAATGTTCCGGTGTGCCCGTGAGGAGTCCAGTCACAGAAAAATTACATGCTGTGTGAGCCTGTGTATATGAAGTGTCCAAATGGCTTGTCAAGTAGATTAAAGGTTGCCAAGGTTCTGGGAGGAGGGGTGGACATGCTTAGAAGGGATTGGGTGTGGGACTTGTCTGGAGATAATGAAATTGTTCTAAAATTAGATTATGGCTATTGTTTCAGAACTCAATGCTTAAAATCTCTGAATTGTACACTTGAGCTTCGGGATGCCTAATTGTATCTAAATAGAACTGATACAAAGAAAGGATGTTCTAGGCACACTCCAACTCGAATCTTTAGGTATCATGACAATCCCTCTTTTTCCTAGATTCTTCCCAGAGTCAACCCTATCTGAAGCATTCTACAAGTCTGCTGTTTCATGTTTTCATCTAAGTAAGACAGGAGCTAGGAGTCCACAACCCTCACCTCAACCGACACCTGTAAAGCAAGAAGAGCCCTGACTGTGAGCTGAAAAATCTGTGATCGCTTTTGAGAAAACCCAGTTGAAGCTGAGAGTGCAAGGAGTTGGGGTAGGGGAGGCACGTGCTCTTGCAGGGTTGGGGCTAGCCTCAGCACAGGGAGCCTCCAGGAGCCCAGCTCTGCAGGTTCCCCCAGCCTCAGGTCTCTGGAGTCTGACTCAAACAGTCCCAGAATAGAGGGGATGTTGGATCTTTTTGTCTGTACATGTGAGTGTGTGCATGTGCACACATGTAAGTGCACAGGTGTATGTGCACGTGTGTGGAAGCTAGAGGTTAAACTTGGGTGTCTTTTCTAGTCATTCTGCAACTTGTTTTTGATGCAGGGCTTCCCACTTTTTACTGAAACTGGCTCATTTGGCTAGGCTAGATGGCCAGGACATTCATCCAAGAAGCAGCCTGTCTCTGCCTCCCCAGTGCTGGGTTCCCAACTCAGACTCATGCTTGTTAGCTTAAACCATCTTCTCAGCCCTGGATGCAGGATCTTGCTGGAGTAAGGTAATGGTCCAGAAATTGAATGAAGGTGATTGAGTCATTTATAGGAACCTTCAAAGAAGATCACCACGTGAAAGATGTGAGTGAAGAGCTCTCTGGAACCAGGCAGGCTGGGCCCACCAAGATATACCCACCTGATGGAATCAGTGGCATGTGGAAGGTTTTCAAGGGCCTTGGAGGACATGGCCTGGTGACAAAGTCAGATGTCCAAAAGACTATAGTCAACAGGATGTGTGCCTGGAGGCCAGGCTGTGTAGCTATGGCCAGGGAAGACCAGCATAGGGAGGCTGAGCTGCCAGGGCTGCCACTAACTGGGCCCTCTCTGAAACAGAGACTATACCTGATTCGTGATTGTGAATTTTGCATCTCTTCTATCTGGTCTCGATGGAGAAGTGTCTGTCTGTCTTTGCAATGCAGAACCCCTTTGTGCCTCCTCTCAGAGGCTGTGCTAGCCAGCAGTTATCCTTGCTTGGAGCAGGCTACCCGAAAGTTGTCTCCACCCATGGGTGCTCTCTTTGGATTGACAAGGGTTCTCATTTGTTCTGGGACAGCTCTTAGTTTCTAGGCCACGCAGGCCTTCATATACAACACAGCCTTTTCCTGCTTGTGGTTTAGACATCCCACAGTGGTAAAACCAGAATCCCCAGGAGGCAGGGCTTTAGCAGGAAAGCTGAGAATGGCTGGTAACAGGTGTTTGGCTCCCATACATCATCATTCATCACCCATGTGTTGCCAACAGCTGTCTGGGGCGTTGGCTCGTGAATCCCTGCACTGTCAGCTGCAGGCCAGAAGACTGGGGAAACATCTTTGGGCAGGGGCCCTCTGCTGTCTTTATAGGGCCAGTGTTGACTGCAGCCCGATTTGAAATCAGCAGAAAGCCTCAATGGAGGCAGAGCCTGCTGGACTCTCCTCAAGAGCAACAAGCCTCTGTCCAGAGTGCTTCTGCCCGGTGCTCCTTACATTTCTCTCAAGACTGCTTCTGTTTGTGATTTTTTTCTTTTCTTTTCTTTTCACTTTTATTTTTATTTATTTTTTTTTTTTGAGACAGGGTTTCTCTATGCAACAGCCCTGGCTGTTCTGGAACTCACTCTGTAGACCCAGCTGGTCTTGAACTTGCAAAAATCCAGTTGCCTCTGCCTCCCAAGTGCTGTACGCCCCCACCACCTGACATTTCTTTTCTTTCTGATGTTAAAAAAAAACCCCAAACAAACAAACAAATAAAAAACCCAACCAAATAAATAGTCTTGAGCGAGCCCCCGAATAGCCAACAAACTGATGTTTAATTTTTGTTGTTGTTGTCTTTTGTTTGTTGTTTGTTTGTTTTGTTTTTCTTTAATTGATGACGTCTGGGAAGGAAAACCTACCTGTGATCCTAACTGTAATTCAAAAGAAAGTTGTCATGAGCCAGGTGGAGTGGTGTATGCCTGTAATCCCGATATGACGGCAGCAGAGGCAGGAGAACCAGGAGTTCAAGGCCAGCCTTGGCTGCATAGCGAGGCCAGCCTAGGTTATATCCTTGTCTCAAAAATGAACAAAGAGAGGGAAGGAAGGGAAGGGCGAGGAGGAGAACGGAGAAGGAAAGAGGGAAGAGTTTTAAGTGGCCCTTCTCAAAGAGGACTGATGCCTCACCCCCCATGATGCCTGACCCCCCATGCATGGTGCCCTGAGGACAGCCTCCTGACAGTCCACACTGAGGTGGGGGGGGAACAGGACTGATGCCTCACCCCCCCCCCGCACGGTGCCCTGAGGACAGCCTCCTGACAGTCCACACTGAGGTGGGGGGTGTATTTTTTTTTTGACAGACCCCGGATGTGAAGCCTGGAAACCGGGACTGGGTGGTAAGGGTGGACAAGGCTTGAGGTCCAGCCGTCTTGCTCTCTACTGTCACTGGAAGGGTTGGAGACACTGGCTGGACAGCATCTCTTTGTCTGATCGTGAGAGGAGGGTAACCTAGTTCACCCTGCAGGGTGGAGGGCTGACGTGTGTTCAAAAGACGTAGTTAACAAAGCTTGGATTCATAGGGGAGCTTGTTAGAGAAAATGACTTCTGGGCTCTGTCAGGAAAGTGCTTGTCTCACAAGCATGAGGCCCCGAGTTCAACCCCCAGAACTCACATAAAAAGGCAGGGTGTCATGTCGTGGTGCATGCTTGTAATCTCAGCTCTGGGGAGGAAGATCCCTGGGGCTTGCTGGCCAGTCAGCATAGTCTACTGAGCAGTTCTAGACCAGTGAGAGACCCTGTCAAGGAATAAGGTGTCTGATGACTAAGGAAGGAGAGCTGAGGTTTGACATTTGGTTTCCACATACATGTGAACTCACATATACATGCATGTATACACACATACATATATACAGAGACAGAGAGAGCGAGCAAGTGTTGGCATGTTTCTAATAATTAAACAAGTTTGGAAAAGTTTGGAAACCAATGACTTTCGCCCACAATCCTTGTTAAAGGCTTTTCTTTTCCAATTCTATTGACAGTTTCTACAGTACCCTGGAGTCTTGTGACCTCCACAGGAATTTTCAGAGTTGTAGTATCTTTCTCCTTTGACATCATGTTGGGTTATGGTATAAATTCTCCTGTCAGAGCCTTTAACCCCGACTCTCACACTGGGCCACTCTGAGACTCTTTCCTCTGCAGAACCATTGCATATCACTGTATATCAATAGCCTTTGGTGCCATGAATGACGTCGCTCATTCTTAGACTCACACAGGACAGTACATTGCAGTTTACTGAAAGGGGGATGTTTAACTTCCACC
Source organism: Ellobius talpinus (assembly GCA_001685095.1). Taxonomy (NCBI): domain Eukaryota; kingdom Metazoa; phylum Chordata; class Mammalia; order Rodentia; family Cricetidae; genus Ellobius; species Ellobius talpinus. Next base: position 5,775 of record LOJH01026358.1, read on the forward strand.
CCCGCTGTAAGCTGTAATAAGCATGTTAATTCTAGGACAGTTGTTGAACAAGTCTACAAGACGCAGCCCTTTAACAAACAAACCCACTTCCAGGATCCCTGAGTCATAGCTGGCTGTGTTTGCTGCAAAGCTGAGCAGGAGCTAATTATAGGCAATGGATGCAGAGGTGACTTTAGCATCAATTAAGAAAGGGGAAGACTAGAAGCCGCTCACCTGCCAGGGCCTTCGTGAAAAGGTAGAGAAGGGACATTTCTCTCTGCCAAAGAGATTTGGTGGTTAGACTACCCCAGGGAAAATATACTCCATAATAAACCCTGATGTCATCCTTTCAAATATTTTATTTGTTTATTTCATAGGCACAAGTGTATGTGCCTCTGTGTGCGCATGACATGGTTCCGTGATGCATGAATGGAGGTCAGAGGACAAGTTTTGGGGGTGGGAGCCCTCCTTTCATCATGTGATTCTGAGGATGGAATTCAGGTCTTCAGGCCTGGTGGGAGATACCTTTACCTGCTGTGGTTCCCCCATCTCGTCTTGCTGCCCCCACCCCAGTAGCTTTCTAGGCTTCTGCTGTCTGAATCTTTACTCCACAAAATCCTTCCTCTGCCATTCCCCTTCCTTTCTCTCTCCCGGCTCCTCCTCTGCAACCAGGCTACCAGGGACTTTTCACTCAACCCTACAGGATACCAGATGTAGCGTTCCTTCAGCCTGGAACCCACACCACAGCCCTTCAGAAGGCGGGAACTCTGGCAGACTACATTTACTCAGTCTTCAGGACCTTATGGTCATGAAACGGTCCCATGCAGGATCCCATTTCACGAGGTACCTCAATTGCAGCCCCTCTTGCCTTACTTAGTAGGAAGTGTAGGGGGGATGAGCCGGAGCACAGCTGTCGTCTTCACCCCTTCTAAAGATCACCTTCTTCATCTGGTGTTAAAGTTTGGGGGCACTGGCATGTTTCAGAGCGTGAGGAGTCTTGGAATAGTTTTTGGACATTTCTAACAATACACTCGGAAGAGGGGGGTGGTTGCAGGGAAAGGGGAAAAGAGTTCAGGTAAGGAATTCTAGGACCTAGCACCCAGTTTCGGAGGCAGGGAACCAGCAAGATTATCTTTGAAGAGTTGTTGTTTCCTGCTGGGGTCCTTGTGGCTTTGTATCTGAGCAGCTATAACATTGTCACATGTCTCAATTCCCGGGTTTAGAGCCCTAAGTAGAATTCAGCTATGACCATTACATGATGTGGAATGCTGACTGCATATGTGCCGAGGTGAGCAAGTGGGTGCCCCATGGGGGGGTGCTCACTGTAGAGAACAGAAGAAGAATAGACAATACTAAGAAATGGCAGGGATCAGACACTCCAATCTTCCAAAATATGGTACTGATTCAATATAAAACAGTCCAGTGGTGCTCTGTGGGTTCTACATCTTTATGTGGACATAACTGCCACAACATAAAATCCATCTACTTAAAAAATGCCTTCACTACTTTTTTTCTTTTTCTTTCTTTCTTTCTTTTTTCTTTCTTTTTTTTTTTAGCATTTATAGGCATAGAGGTGTAAGCCTGGAACATTTTTGTCGACTGAATTTTAGTAATGCAGGTGGGAACTTCTAATTAGCACATTTGCCTGCTAATCCTTGATCAGGTTTGTGCTGGATCTCACCTGGGAGGCTTTCCAGTCGTATGGACGGCCACCTTCCTACTCAAATTTAGCAAGATTCCTTTGTTTAGATGGTGAGATCACTGAGGTCTCGGGGAGGCTTTGCCTCCACTGCCTGTGAAGTCCTAAAGTCTTTGAAGAAAAGATCTAAATTTAAGAGGAAAGGTGTGAGGTTACCATCCCCCCTCAGTTCTGGGGTCAAACTCAGGGCCTCATCTTAGCTTAAGCTAGAAGTGGAGCACTAACCCATGTCCCCAGCCCTTCCTGGAGACATCTGAACGTTCTGCGATCGATGCTAAACAGACAGATGCAGCAGCCTTCTCTGTAAGGAGGCAAACCCCACTTTCTTTGTGCTTGCTGGCCACGAGCATGAAAGACTCAGGGAGTGGAGAACCCGTCGTTCCCGGGCAGCTTCAGGTTTAGGTCTGGATTTGAGGAGGTAACACTGCTGCAGTCACAGCAACAGTTCTTCATAGCATGGTGTCTAGGAATAAAACTTGACACTGGCTTTTCTTGAATCCACGTGACACTTAAATTATTGTATATATGCACCTATGTGCAGTTATATTCCTCCCAGGACTGGGGATCATGGACAGAGAGAATGCAAATTTTTTTTTTTATTTAAAGAAATTTTTTTCATTTTACATACCAACCCCATTTTACCCTCCCTCCCCTTCTTCCTCCCCACCTCCAGTCCCTCATCCTGCCCCATCCACTCCAGAGAGAAGATAAGGTCTACCTTGGGGAGTCAACAAAGTCTGTTATATCAAGTTAAGGCAGGACCAAGCCCCTCCTCACTGCGTCAAGGCTGAGCAAGGTATCCCACTAGCAAATGGGCCCCCAAAAGCCAGCTCATGCACCTAGGATAGGTCCTGATCCCACTGCCAGGGGCCGCACTAACAGATGAAGCCACAGAACTGTTTCCCACATTCAGAGAGCCTAGTTCAGTCCCATGCAGGTTCCTAAGCTGTCAGTCCAAAGGCCCATGAGCTCTAGCTGGAGAATGCATATTTTTGCCTGTTTAACTGCAGAGGGTTTTCTGTTTGTATAAACAGAGCTGCCTCCTAATAACTGCTTCTGGCCACTCTACGCTGTGTTTCATCTGACCTCCATTTGCTCACTTCTAGGCCATCTCTTTACACTTGCAATTACAAAATACCATGTAATAATTTTAAGCTTACATCACTTACATACATGTAAATGCATTCTTAGGACAGATTCTTAGATGTGGAGTTTCTAGGTCAAATGATATGTGAATTTTAGATTTTTAGAGGTTAGCATCATGCAATCCTCCATAAAGATGGACACTTATTTTTTTCCCGAAATCTCATCTGAAATGTCATTATTTTCTTGTAGAAGTGAGAAGTGGATCTGCTAGTGCTTTGAACTGGCCCTGCAGGCTCTACCAAGGCAGCCCTCCCCGAAGGTACATGGCTCTTGGTTCCCGTCCACTCACATTACTGAAAGCTGCACTGTATACGAAGGAAGCATAGTAGGTTCTGCAAGCACAAGGCGGGGTCAGGGGAAAGATGTCCCCTCTCACACAGGACCAGGGACAGGGCAAAGAGCAGTATGCAGAGACATCTTAGACGAAGGTGGCTTCTGTCCTTCCCTTGGCTCATGTGAAATCCTTGAGAAGGGGGAATGGCCAGGAGTGAGGTCTTGGCTCTTCCTGTCTTAAGAGAGGGTGGGGAACCTGAGAGCAGAGGTCAAACTTCTGTAAAAATCTGAGACAGGTGGGAGGGGACCCAGTTCTGGAAGGAGCAGAAAGATGTGGGGAGGATAGGAGGTTTGTGGGGGGAGAAAGGGGGCTTAGGGGGAGAACCCTGTTGAAGGAGTTCACTGTCATTGTCTCTCAGCGGGTTGGTTCATCACACCTGGACCGAAGCTGTCTCCGTTAGCTTCACTGGGAAGGTTCCATTTGTTGTTCTCCGGTGGCACAGGCCAGGTTCTTGCCCTGTCCGTCCTCTTCATATACTTTTCTTTCGATGCACTGAACTGCTAGTGCCAACTTGAATTGGCATCCTGCCTCCGCACCCATTATCCATCATGAGAAGACAGAAAGGGGACAATGCCTTGGATGCAAGAGAAGGTTTACTTGATCTTTCTATTACATTATGTCTTTCAAGCGAGAAAAAGAAATTCTCCTAAATCAGTCCAGAGAGATGCCTGACAGAAGCAGAAACCTGGGAGCTTCCTAAAGTCATAGGCTCAAAAGTCAGAAAGAATGTCAGGGGTCACATGGTCCCACGGGGTAACTGACATAAAAACATTCAGACCTTGGAAGTAAGGGCTAGGGCAGGGAAGAGCGACTGGAGGAGGGAGCTGGATTCTCACCCTGATACCCAGAATGAGCCTGTTTGCTATCCTTGTAGCATCTGCCCTTCAGTCTGGGGTGATGTGGGATTCCCCTCTATATGCTGTGAATTTGTGCTATTACCATTGGTTAATAAAGAAGCTGCTTTGGACTATGGCAGGGCAGAATAGAGCAAGGCAGAAAATCCAAGCAGAGATAGAGGAGGAAAGAAGGTAGAGTCAGGGAGACACCATGTAACTGCTGAAGGAGACAGATGCCAGAACACTACTGGTAAGCCACAGCCTTGTGACGATACACAGATTAATAGAAATGGGTTAATTTAAGATGTAAGAGATAGCTAGAAATATTCCTGAGCCATTGGCCAAACAGTGTTGTAATTAATATAGTTTTGTGTGATTATTTGAGTCTGGGCGGCTGGAAAATAAAAATGCAGTCTCTATTTACAATGGGTTTATTATCAAGAGTCATATGAAATAAATATAACTTTCACTTATTTACATTCTTGAAGGCTCTTGCTGGAGAGGTCCATGTTGTAAAAATCTAAGGAAGACCTTGGGATAAAAGAATCAAACGGGGGGGGGGCTGGAGAGATGGTTCAGCGGTTAAGAGCATTGCCCGCTCTTCCAAAGGTCCTGAGTTCAATTCCCAG
>LOJH01026359.1:0-18427 GCA_001685095.1 Ellobius talpinus
ATGAGACATGTCTGCTTCTGACAGCACCAATTACTTCAGAGAGGTTGATGGGCACTGAAGAAACTCATTACAAAATTTGCCCTCAATGTGACAAGACTAGCCATTTGAGCAAGAAACTGCTTTTGCCTGGATTGCTTTATTGTATGTTGTATGAACTGGATGTGCAGGACCAACAGAAAAGTTATTGTTGAACTTTCCAAAAGATGGGATGGTCCTTCAGGGTTCCTGCTTCAAAAAAAAGAAACTGACAGACATTCTGCAGGACACAGAAGAAAGCAACTGATGAACTTAGCCATTATAAGGCAAAACAGATCTTCAAATTTCCTGCTTCATGGAAAAGTCTGCTGGATACTATGGGTCTGTAGGTTGAAGATGGATACCCCAACATTACAGAAGAACTTTGGGTGACTTTCCAGGAAGCAAGATATATCTGTCAATTCTAGAACTTTAGAAGTTGCTTACAATGCATTTCCTGTTTACTTAGGTAATAGTATATCATTCTGCAGTCATTGATAGATTTGAAGACAGTTATAGTTTTCCTTAGTAATGATAAAAGATAAATTAGATATGAAACTTCTAGATATAAATAGACTAAATATTGTATGTGTAATTCTTTCTTGATACCTGTTTTTTACATGTAATTTTACTGTGTTAAAGTTAAAACCTTCCTTTTCATTTAGACATAAAAGGGGAGATGTTGTGAGATACCCTTCTGCATAAGTTTTCCTCTTATACAGAATAATTATATGGTTAATGAATAAAGCTGCTTTGGCCTATAGCAGGGCAGAATATAGCCAGGGTGGTAGAGATATATAGAGAGAGTAGACGGAATCACCATGTAGCTGCCAAAGGAGAAAGATCCTGCCAGAACCTTACCAGTAGGCCACAGCCTTGTAGTGATATACAGATTAATAGAAATAGGTTAATTTAAGATATAAGAGCTAGCTACATAGACACCTAAGTTGTTTACCAAACAGTGTTGTAATTAATATAGTTTCTGTGTGATTATTTGGGTCTGGGCTGCTGGGAAATGAATGAGCAATCTCCACTTACAGCATTTACTTTGCCTTATATATTGCATATAGAGATCATATGATATACACAATGGCATGGATATATGTCACAAGCAAAAGGTACACCACTTATGTATGGGGTTGAGTATCCTGGGATTTAGCATTCAGAAAAACTCTGTAGTCAACCTCTGAAGATACTAAGGGAGGAGTGACCTCAGGGAAATAACATTTAACCACTGCCTAAGCAAAACAAACAAACAAGCAAATAAATAAATGAGGTAGGATTCTGAAGGATGAATCGTGTGGTATGAAGATCATATCATATCTTTAAAACGATGCTCTAAAATGTATTTATGTATTTAGGAATATATATATTTTCAAGACATTTAGAAACAACTACAACTTCTAGAATTTTCCCTGAGTCACCCTCCCCACTATTTCCCCAAGCCTCCGGTAGTCACTATTCTCCTCTCCGTTTCTGAAAGGTCAGCCATTTAAGACTCCACATATAAATGACAACCTTCTGCACTTGCCTTTCTATGCTTGGCCTTTTTTACTTAACATAATGTTCTCTACCTTCATCTACATTCTTGAAATGGCACACTTTTAGTCTTTGAATGGATAATACTATTCCACTGTGTGTGTCACATTTTTTAATCCGTCCATCACTTTATTGACAGCTGTTTCCCCTTCTTGGTTCTTGTGGGCAGTGCTATATAACACAAGAGTATGCCTGTCTCTTTGATATACTGATTTCATTTATCCTGCCTGCATTTACATTCAAGAGGGGAATTCTGGATCATAAGGGAGTTCTCCCAATTTTTTAAATTAAAAAATGCAATTTTCACTTTTAATCATGTTTCTGTATGTCTATCTATGAGTTTGTGCACATGAGTGCCAGTGGCAGAAAAGGTCGGTGGTGAAGGATCCCTCCAGAGCTGGAGTTACAGAAAATTGTGAACTGCCCAATGTTTGTTCTAGGAAGTGAATCTGGGTCTTCGGCAGACACAGCACACACTCTTAACCACTAAGTCATCTCTCCAGCCCTTATTTTCAAATTTTAAAAGCACCTTGGAACCCTATTCCAGGATGCCAACATTAGATCACATTTCCAGCGAGAGTGCCAGGGTCTTCCCCACTTCTTCAACAGCAGTTGTAACCTTTTTAATCAGAAAAAAAAATCCCACTCTTTATTTCAAAAAATAGTTTACAGGGAAGATACTAAACACACTTCTACTAGTTTTACCTAAAACACACCCAGAATGCTTATAGCAACCCTCTGAGGACACTAGAAATTAAACAAATTACAGATGGTTTTGGGGGAAAATCAACAAAGCAGGGTTCTCCAATGAAGTGACACTAAGTATATCACATACACTTCAGAGTGGACTCCATGCTCAGGAGGAGTTGACTATTGCAAAGCAGACTCCATGCTTTTTGTTATTATTTTACTTGGGGGTTTTGGGGGGAGGTATTTTTGGTTGGTTGGGTATTTTGATTTGTTGTTGTTTATAGAGAAAGCAAAAGAAAATGAAGTTGAATGAGGTAGAGAGGATCTAGGAAGGGTTGGGAGAGAGGAAAGCATACAATCAAAATATATGTATGAAAAGAATTTAAATCAATAAAAAAACTTCAAAGAAAATGAAATGCTTAGGTGAGTTTTCTGGGATTATTTTGTCTTCTGTCTTTCAGATGAAATCTAACAATTTAGCATCAAAAGTCAAGACAAAAACAAAACCAAAAGCACTGGAGATAGTACTGACTGCTGGTCAGTAGGGACCAAAGTAAGGTCTACGGAGTCTTTGGGGGTAGACAACTATTTTCTCACAAATTCTGTCAAATGAAAAGTTAATATTATGCTAGGTTTCAGTGAAGTGTTCAATATGCATACAGGTAACACAGGTGAGAACAAATGAAAAGCCTTTGGAAACAACATGCTTGCATTATTTCATCTCAAGTAAGAAAATATAAACTTTGATCATTTTAATATTGTTTAATATGTAATATGTAGGCCACTCAATAAAAGAAGTATATAAATTATACATACATGTTTACAGTTAAAATGAGGCACTTAAAAATCATGCAAATTTTAAAAAGAGGAAACACAATTACAAATTGATAGTGAGATTTAATTTAAATGCCATAAACACAGCAATAAAAAGAACTTAATCTGGTTCTAAGACTATCTTCTGTGCTAATTACAGGTGAAGAGACCAAATGATAACAAAAATGGTTAACAAGCTTAGGTATAAAATGGAGAGAAGGAGCTGTGTGTCTCTGACAAAATAGAAGAAATAAAAAGAAACAACAAACAAAAATGCTTTCCATTTATGTGACTGCACTTGCCCCCACCATTCCCATCCTTAGTGGACTCTTCCTAGGAACTCAGTTTTGTCACTCTCCTCCAAGCATGACATGACCATTGTTGTCTCAGCATTGGAGCTCTGTGGTCACCAACACAAGACGTTCATTAAGACTGGACAACTAATATTCCCGTGTGGAACAGGGGAAGTCACATAAAGCTCAGGAGGCCCATGGGGTCCACAAGATACATGAGACTCCCCTTCTAAAATGTTCTATTACAAGTAGTTAAAATATTAGGGAAAGGGAGACTCTCCTTTGGTATAGAAGCACATGAGTTGCCTATTCTCCTGTAATTAACATCAATAAAAGCTACTGATACACCAAGTTAGACTTGGTTGTAACCATTTATTCTGTCTATAATTGGTCTCTTTACCAGGCACAAAGGGAAATACAATGCTTAGGAGAAGTTATGAAACACCAGGGGATATCTGAAACCTTGGGTACAGCTGAGCTCTGTGTATTATTTCCTACATGTAAACACATAAGAGATTTAGAAGATACTAATTATAAAGTAGAACAATTGTATTGGTGGGGGGAGTTTCTAGACAGTCTCACTCTGTAGCCCATGCTGGCCTTGAACTCATGGTACTTTTCTTGCCTCGATTTCCAAGCAGCTGAGATTTCTTGAGTTAGCTACCACATCCAGCTTAAATAGAACAAACTGTTTAACAACTTATTAACAGTGCTATAAATGTTATTTATAAGTGATTTATCTCGGAATGTATTTGTGCACAGTGCTCACTAAAACATTCCAATTGATCTGAGAGATTAAATGAAAGATTAAATGGCAAGCAGTACTGGAAAACTGAATGTATCAAACTATGCCCGAGGGAAAAATCAATAGTTTTGAAATATTACCAGAAAATTCTCCAAAACAACTTGTAATAGGAAATCAATTTATCATAAACTTATCTAATCTAGATAAAGGGCAGTCAAACAACTGTAGCATGGTCTGGCCTCCCTGTCTCACACAGGGAAAGGTTATGTCTAGGAAAGGCTTTGAATTGTTCTGTTAAGGGACTTGGGTCCAATAGAACCTTAGTTTTTATTAGAAGGTGATCGAGTGCTTCTCCTCCTAGAAGACCATCATTAGAACGTGAGTGCATGCAGAAGCTTCCAGTTTAGAATTACAGACCATCTAAAGAGTTCTTAGGAAAACCCAACTAACCCTAAACTGAAGAAAACTGAAGTACCCATCTCATGTGCAAACACTCAACATAGCCCAGCTCCTGACAAGATCAGCAAAATAGAAAGAAGTGGGGGGGAGTACAAAGAGTGAAAACTAGGCACTGAAGCTAGCTGGTACACACAGGATTTAGAAGCATCAAAGGATCAGCAAAACTGGTAGTTTTGTCACAAGCAAAGATGAACTACTGAGTCAGTGACACATTGATAAGAATGGCCTGAACTGAAATCTGAAACGAAGAAACAGAGGACTATGTATCAGATCTGTTGGACAATTATAAAGTGAAGCAAACCCATAATAGCTTTACCAGAAATAGAGAACCAGAAGACAGTACTAGAACAAAAAAATGAAAAATTATAATAGCTAAGAATATTGTTTAATTAATGATTACAAGGTGGAGGACACAGAATATAGTAAATTTCTTTTTTTATTGATTGATATATTTAATATTGTTAAAATACTGTAGAATGTACTCTGTAGATTCAACACAATTATACCAATATATTAATGACATTTTTCACAGAAAAGGGAATAATTATAAAACATACATTTATTGTAGCAACAATTCTTACTGTGTATTATTTGTGCTCTTATATAAAATGAGTTACCATACAGACATGGATTTCTTTCTTGGATCTCTACTAAAATCCATTATGTTTTATTCCAAGGACTTATAGTTTTGATCACTCAATATTTGTCATAGTATCAGACAACTTAAAACGTGATACTTCCNCCAATATATTAATGACATTTTTCACAGAAAAGGGAATAATTATAAAACATACATTTATTGTAGCAACAATTCTTACTGTGTATTATTTGTGCTCTTATATAAAATGAGTTACCATACAGACATGGATTTCTTTCTTGGATCTCTACTAAAATCCATTATGTTTTATTCCAAGGACTTATAGTTTTGATCACTCAATATTTGTCATAGTATCAGACAACTTAAAACGTGATACTTCCATATTGTTTTGCTTTCTTAAGAGTGTTTGATGATATAGATCTGAGAGGTTCCATGAATATAGCAAATTTCAAAATATTTACACCTTTGCATACTGTCTTCTAATTCTAGAAAAATAAACATAACAAGAAAATCTTGAGGAAGGATCCAAAAAACCTTACCTACAGAACAATCTAAGAATTACACTGTTGTTCCCTCGGGTACTGTGCAAGTAAGAAAGTAGAGACTACTTAAAAGTTCTGAAAATAATATCCCAACCTAGAATCCTAGATTTAGTGAAATTAGGCATCAAAAGAAAAGTAAAAATAAAAGCATTCTGATGTTGTGGGATATTTGTTTACACTGTGTGAAGATGTGTCATTGTGGTTGGTTTAATAAAAAACTGAATGGCCAATAGCTAGGCAGGAGAAGTTAGGCGGGACTCTGGGCAGAGAGAGGAACTCAAGATGGTTAGAGTTCTCATCTAGGCATTCGAGAGATGCCAGTGAGACACTGAGAAAGTCGAACAAACATTATGGAAGAATGTTTGTCACGGGGCAAAAAGAAGCATGTTAATTAAGTTGTAGGAGCTAGTTAGGAACAAGCCTAAGCTAAAGAACTTTCATAATCAATAAGTCTCAGTGTTATTATTTGGAGGCTTGTAGCTGACAAGGAAGTCTGACTACATTCTCAGGCATATAAACACAGAAAGCATGTCCCATCAATAGGTAGGACTTAGAAGAAATGTTTAAGGCGTTCTTCCAGGAGAAGGGAAATGATGCATTGGGAATGTAAGTACATCTGCACTGTAAAAGAAGAGATACAAGAGAGTAACAGTGAAGAGGCAATAATAGCTTTTACTTTTCAGGTTCTTGACTCAGTGTCAGTATTTTGTAGTGTTCTTATGGTCAAGGGGTAAATAAAATAAATTGCTTCCAGGTTAGAAGTGGCAGAATGGATGAACTTGGAATTCTCTGATATTTGAGTTACCCATTAAAAGCATAGGGTTATATAAACACTGGAGAAATAGCTTAGCAGGGAAGAACACTTGCAGCTATTGCAGAGGACAAGGGTTCAGTTCCCATCACCTACATGTTGAGTTACGATCATCTGTAATTGTGAAACTCTAGCAACCAAAGTCTGAAGTCCTCGTCTGGGCTTCATGGACAACAGGCATGTAGGTTGTACACAAACATGCAAATTTATATACATAAATTGCAAATAAATTTAAATTTTTAAAAATGAGCTTAATATTATTTCAAGGCAGACTTCAATTAGTTATTGATAGAGATTTCAGACTAAGGATGTGTTTAACAAAGCATATTTGAAATGTGCTCTGATCAGCTTGAGGCAATATCAGAGGTTCAGTGGATTAAACGGCAGAAATGTATTTTCTCATTGTTTTAGAAGTTCTTACAGAAATGCAAGATCAACATGCCAGGACGTTTGATTGCCACTGAGGTCTCCCCTTCCAGCTTAGGGACGTGTACACTTTTCCTGTGGATTTGTAGGGACTCACATAGTCTGTCTTGGGTATGTGCAGGTAGAGAGAAGCAACTCGTTATGTCCCATCATATCATGATGACATTTCTGTAGAATCCTGACACCAATTCCTGTGTAGACTCCCCTTTATGATATCACCTAACTTGAACAGCATTCTTAAAGACTGTCACCACACACACTCAAACTTCTGAGGTGAGAAGAATAAATTAGTTTCTTACAATATGCTAAGAGAAGAGGGGAAACTCTTTTAAGGCTCACTTAAAATGAAAGAAGACAGAAAAAGAGACGTAAAGGAGAAAGAAGCAAAAAAATTACAAAGAATAAAAACCAATCACAAACATGATACACATTCATCAGTTTTATCTATAATTGTTCTATAATAATGTAAATGATGGTAATTTGCCATTTAAATTGGACTATATTAAAATATTTTTATAAAATACATTACCACCAAAATCTTCAAACAAAACCCCAGAGAAAATATTTATAAATATAAGAAAATATTTATATTTATATGAAAAGGAATTTGGTCCAAAATACACAAAGAAATCAGAAAGTTTAATAATAAGAAAACAAAAACGAGATACAAGCTAAAGATCTCATATAATGATTAAATTAGGACATTTTTATTATTTGAAGTTTTAAGCATCTCATTGTGGTCAAGCACATTTGATATCCACTCTTGTAGCTAATTAAAAAAATCTAAAGGCACAAAGGAAGATATAGGCATCACTAGTACGCATGTCAAAAAATGCTGAGCCACATACACATTATGGGGACAAGTAAGGACAAGAATAAGGTGTCATTTAGTGTCTACCAGTTCAGAGGAAAATTGACAGTACAAAGTCTGACAAGGACACAGGCTAAGAAGAGCTCTTATTCCTTGATAGTGGAGTAGAACATAATATAGTTGCATTGAAACGCACTGTGGCAGTTTCTTGCATAGTTAAAATACAACTTTACACATGATCCAGGAATCAGGGTCCCAGCTATTTATCTAGTTAAACTAAAAGCTTATGTCAACACAGGAACCTCTGTAAGAATGTCTATGGCCATTCATTCATGAAAGTGAAAGAAGCTGAAACTGGGGGAAATGTCCTTCAATAAGTCACCTGCATTCTTACAACTCCATGGCATTCTTACAACTGAGTATTATTCAGCAATAAAAAGCAATGAGCTATGAAACTTCAAAGACATGTGGAACCCTAGTGGACACTGACAAGAGGAAGAGGTCCGTCTGAAAGGGATGTACGCTGTGTGATTTCAATGGCATCGTTCTGCAAAGACAAACTGAAAGGACAGCGAAGAGCTCAGATCTCGTAGGGTATACACAAGAAAGAGGAGCACAGGGACATTCAGACCTGAGATTCCACGCCGACCTAATCTGCAATAGGATCAAGGCTATCATGTGTTCCTCTCTACACCTGAATTATTTAAAAGTAAGAGCGAATGTTCATCCACACTAGGAGCTTAGTTTAGGGACAGCACGAGTATTATGACATTAATTACAATATATCATAATAATACAAGATGGTTAAAACAAGAAAAGTGGGGTGGGAGCACAACTGTGTACATGGGAGCTGTGAAGTGGGTTCTTGTTTGATAAAAGCATTTTAAAGCAAAAAGCCTACTAATTTAATAAAGCAGCATGTCCATGATAAAAAAATCCAAAAGGATAAAATACAAAAACCAGTAAAAACCCCTCTAACAGTAAATTCCAGAACCAGATGACTTCTCTAACAAAGCCCAGAAAACATTTAGGAAACATTTGAAGTGAACAACATTCTGCCTCTTCCAGAAAACCTGGGAAGGAAGACTTTCTTTTCCCTCATTTTGTAAGTTCCACATTATCTTGACACCCAAGCCAGATTATCATAAAAGAAACAACAAATATATTGACACAAAAGTGCTTAAGAACACACAAAAAGCAAACAGGGTATGCAAGCCTGGGTCAAGCTTCAAAAGTTAAAGTATTCTACCATATTATCAAATATAAAAAGTACACAGTTGTAATAGAAAAATAATGAATTGTCTGCAACCAAGACAACATTTATTTACAATAAGATATGCTATCTACTCAGTCCCCAGCAGTGCAAAATAAAATCATTAACCACAAAAAAGAAAATTCACCTTAAGTCACTTAAAATGTGGAAATTTCCTTAATCAATAGCCAAAATGCACCAAATGTTACAAAAATGAACCTTTTGCTTTAAGATATGGTGCCTCACTACTCCTGTTCAATCAGCTCCTACTTAGCATCACACAGACACTTCAGCTGGTACAAGCAGAAAAAGCAAAAGAAACCAAAGTACATGGATGGAAAGGGAGAATGTACATGTCCCCCACAGCAGATACATAATGGCTTTTTCAATGATTCTCAGTCCTGTTCAGGGCATTTGACAATCAATGTCTAGAGACATTCGTGTTGTTACAATTTAGCTTGGGAAGGATATCCCTGACACCTAGAGGCCAAGAGTGAGGGTAAGCATTTGACAATGTAGCATGTGATGAACTGTGCACTTATACCCTTAAAAATAAAATTAGCTGGCCCAAATATAAATAGAGCTATGGTTATAATACAGTATTCTTTGATGATATCTCTGATACTGTGTTCCTATACAGATGTCAATGGTGTTTCCAGACACCAGGCATAAAAAATGAATGACTGAGTGAATGAATGGATGGATGGTATTATCTATGACTTATATTTTCACTTTGTGGCATTTGCTCAGCTGCATAATGATGGGATGGGTTTTAAATTGTCCAACACTTATTTCATTGTTAGATAGCTTAGCTATAAGTATGAGAGCCCAAGCACTATCCTCAGTACTGAAAAACAAAGAAGCCAATAAAGACCAACATTCAGGCACTCTGTGTATGATTTCTCATCTTAGTCTTCTGATTTTTACAAATAAAATAGACCTGGTACAACATCTTACTCAGGTCACACTACTCATCAACCTCTCCCAGTGCTCTGTGCTGAGGTAGTACCAACATGAGATTGTTGTCCTGGCTCCTTGTGCCCTTTAATATGTACTGACAATGGTGAGGCAGACTCTAACAAGTCAGAGATTAGAAAATAATTTGTAAGTTCTTCAGCTAAAGAAGTTTTTATCCACTATTATTGAAAAAGTGATAACTCAACATTCCAATCCTAACCCCCAAGTTTGTATTGTGTGCTTTCTTTCCTACCTTTCCTGTCCTCATAGACTTCTGGCCGCAGTAATGCCAGGGTCCTTTGTATATTCATGCTTTTCATGGTTTTAAAATCAGGGAATAAGATGTCAATGAATTTAGAAACCTTAGATGGATCATCCTCAACATGACAAAACTCAGCTATATGTTGTCTTTCCAAATAGTCTTGCAAACTGTTGAAATCCAAAATATAACATAAGATTATTATAAATTAAGCTATAAATTTGTATGAAAACTTTTATATTAATGGATTTGATCTTAATAATACAATGCAGAACTTCTTTGCCCCCACACATTATTACTCTGAAAGTAAGTCCCACTGTTTCCAAAACCCTTTAGCATCCACTGAATCCCCTTTCTGTTTTTCTATCCTGCTTAAAACTTTAAACTAAATGGCATCATAACCTTGCTCAGGGGTAGAGCACTTGGGTAGCATGCAGAAGGCTTTACATTCTAGGCCCAGAAATACAATAACAAAACAAATTCTAGAATTACCTGCTACCTGAGAAATATGAAGTGACCAGAAACCACAAGAAAAACTCACAGTTTATAAAGCAAGATGTTGTGGGAAATGCTCTTGTACACTACAAAGATTTGTCACTCATATTGGTTTAATAAAATTCTGATTGGCCAGTAGCCAGGCAGGAAGTATAGGTGGGATAACCAGACTAAGAATTCTGGGAAGAGGAAAGGCAAAGTCAGTCATTAGTCAGACACAGAGGAAGCAAGAGGAAAATGTCTCACTGATAAAAGGCTAAACATAGATAAGGATTATGGGTTAAGTTGTAAGAGTTAGTTAATAATAATCCTGAGCTAATACATCAAACAGTTTATAATTAATAAAAGTTTCTGTGTGTTTCTTTGGCACTGAATGGCTGCATGCCTGGGAGGGACAGAAACTTCTGTTTATAGGAAGGAGGAATCTTCCTGTAATTCTCTGACAGAAAATGGAATAGTACCGGGACACAGAGCATCAGGGGACCAAGCTACAAAGCTTTCTGCTCACAAAACTCATTTGGGCACATCCTGCAAAATTGTTGTATTAAACTATGGCTCTCAGTCTTTAGCAGAATAAAAGTCACAGACAACAACATCTAAAACCAACATTCTGAAATTTTTCTCATTTTGAAATATTTAGAAATTTACTACCAAAATGTACATATGTTTTGTCACCATCAATTTTATACCAGTAACCATCTTAAATAAAACACAGAGCCTAGATGATGGATGAAAACTTGCAGTGCTGGGGATGGACAGTGTTGACTAGGACAATGCAGGGTTCCAATATACCCTCCAGGCCTGAGAAAATGAGGCTAGATGGTGGACCAGGCTTAGAAAAGTCAACAGGAAAAGCTGTTCCCTTTCTAGTTTTCTTAGTATAAACATTCATGAAAATTCCCCATTTTCTGAACATATAATATTCTATATTAACTGAAAGGAAAACTTGCAGTATCTACATAAAAACGTTAGGTTTTGAGACATTTGAGCATTATGCTCTGTCACCTAGTGACACATTATAAGTGATAAATTCTGGCCTTAGGTACCTGCCCCGTTTCTTCTTCATCACCACCATGGGTGCAAATTTAACATGAGGCTCTTCTGGATGCTCAGATGATTCTTCCTCTTCTTCCTCAGACTGAGGTTGAGTTTCTTCCTGGATAACCTCTTGTTCTTCTCCTTGAGATGTAAGGAGCACACAGCTTAGGCCGCTTATTACAAAAGTTACAAACTCTTCAAAGTCGGGCTACAAAAGAAGATGAGAAACTATTTCCCCCAGGCTCCTAATTCAGGGGCATGAAAATGGTGGCACTGTGAAATCTTCCCTTTCTTGGTCATTAGCAATGCTATGTCACCCTTATAAACCTGCTTACAGGAACATTTTGGCACAACAGACATTTACAGTCAACAGAACATAATTTTAAAGATGTACAGACAACTAC
Organism: Ellobius talpinus; assembly: GCA_001685095.1. Lineage (NCBI taxonomy): Eukaryota > Metazoa > Chordata > Mammalia > Rodentia > Cricetidae > Ellobius > Ellobius talpinus. Next base: position 12,148 of record LOJH01026359.1, read on the forward strand.
TTCCTGACACTAGTATGTTGTAAATTCATCTGCAGGGCTAGTTAAATATACCTTCAGCTGCTTATATGCTCTTGGAAGTCTTTTACTGGAGCATGGTCCAAAGGCCATGTTAAAAGAAAACCAAATCTCTCCCAATAGCTGTCATAATAATAACTTCTTAGCTAAGGGTGGGACTCCCTGTTCACCTCCCATCTCCATGCTGGGATTTTTTTTGGTTTCAGCTTGAATAAGTCTTATACATGGTGTCACAAACAAACTTGATGACTTTTTGTTTTCTGTTGTCTTATTAATGAGGACACAAAGTTGGGTAGGTAGGAAAGGGGAGGCAAATCTAGAAGTTGGGAGAAAGGAGGGAAAGTAATAAATACATTGTACAAAATCCTCAAAGAACTTACATAGAAAGACAGACAGAGAGAGAGAGAGAGAGAGAGAGAGAGAGAGAGAGAGATCTTTTTGTGTTCGGTAACTGTCACGGTTGAATCCAAAATGTTCCCTGGTGGCCATGTGCCAAATAAAGGCTTGGTCATCAACAAGTGACTGCTATTAAAAGTGATGAGACACCTAGGTGGAAGACTTCAGTTACTGGGTATTTTCTTGAAGCAGTTATCGGGGTTCTGATATGTCCTCTCAATCACTCTGTTTCATGACTTCATGAAGTGAGTAGTTTAGTTTACCACCATCTCCTGAATATGATAATCTGCCTCACCACTGACAACAAAGTTATAGGTCCAGGCCACTATAGAATAAAATGTCTTAAGTCATGACCCAAAACTAAATTGTCTTCCTTTTCAGTTGACTTTCTCAGATATATTGATCACAGTGATAGAAATCTGAGTGAGATAATAGCTTCTGAGTGACATTCCTAAGATGTTTTTTCTTAAAAGTACACAGGTATTGGGAACACAGCTGGCAAAAATCTTTATTTTTTATGTGTGAAAACTAGGACCAAGAGGGATAGCTAGAATGGTACATCAGTTATCAAAGTGCTGACCAGTAGAGCTTTCTGTATGAGAGAGAAATGCACTCAGCACTCCCTAAGAATATTCCTGGATATGGCTACTGAGCTCCTAAAATGTGGGTAGTATAAGTAAGACTCCATTTTCTAAATGTTATTTAGTTTGAATGAATTTAAATTCAAACAGCCAAATATATTTACTTCCCATCAAATCGACAGAGTGTTTTTAGAAGATAGATCTCCCTTTTAAAGTCACACCTCCCATTTAAAGTTTTTTGAAACACTGCCTTTACCACATTCTTCCAGGAAGAAGACAACTTGCTGGAGTATAGCCTTAGAGAAAAGATGCAAACAAAAAGTGGGCTATAGCACCCTTACGTACCAGATGGAAAGGAGTACTTTCAGCCATGTCTAAAAATTGATGGAAGAGAACTGGCTATTCACTTCCAGAGAACATAGTAGAAAGAAGTCTTCAACAAAACAAACCGTTTTATTTTGCCTGGGTGCTACTGCTTTCATGGGCATCACCCAATTGTGGACATCATCAAGGCACCAAAAGTTTATTCAGTCAGTTAGATTTATTGATTTTATACTCTACAATAAAAGTCTAATCTCTGTAATTGAATGTGTGTGTTTATGTGTGTGTAAATATGTAAATGAATGCATGGTGGGTTTTTAATGGCCTCCTTACCTGGTCTGCTAAATGAATATAGAATTCCCTCACTAGCTCTTCAGGGAGAAACATGTTGTCCTGTGCTTCTATGATAAATCCTTCTTTGGTAATCTTCAATTCAGATAAGGTCAGAAGCAAACATGACACAGAGAAACACATAAAACAAATTAGGGCTATTTTCTTCGGAATTCAATAACTACCTAGTTTTAATCTTCTCAGGTTCAGTATACAAGAAAAATCCGGAGTTTGAAAGGGTTCATAAATGCATAAAAAGTTTCCTTTGATACTCCCTAGAAATCCATGTTTTTAAAACTTCAATAAAAGATTTCAAAATATTTTTATTACAATTTGAAATGCTAACATAAAAGGATAGGGAAAATAGGAGCATAATTCCAAGAAAATACACACACACACACACACACAAACTGTCTGAATTATTTGTAATATTGAACCTTAAAAGTACTTCTCAATTATGCTCAAAATTAATTTGGCTTCTTTTGCTCCCATGTTTCCCTTTTTAAAAGATAACTGAAACACTAGATCCCATGATGCGTTATCTCCAGGAAACACATCTCACTAGTAAAGACATCCACAGACTGAGAGTCAAATGATTAAAAACAACTTATTAAGCAAGCAGAAACTGACAAAAGCCTGTCATAGCAATCCTGATATCTAATAAGGTATATAAAAGTTAGTAAGAATAGATTTCTTAAAGACATTTAAGAAGGGGATGATTCAGCAGGAATATACGTCAATAACAAATATGCATGCACCAAAAGTTCAGCCACAAATTTTACGAAACAAGCACTAATGAAGTTCAAAAGTTAGTTTGATCACAATATAGGTGATTTTGGCACCCCATTCTCAATTTCAGATTCATCATTCAAACTTAAAGTCAACAATGCAACCTCAGAGCAAACACATATGCAACAGACAGATCCAGAATATTCCATTTGACAGATATAGAACATGTTATTCTGAGTAGGCAAAGGAACTGTATCTAAATAGACCACATCCTAGGTCTTAAATAAAGACTCACAAAATACATAAAAGCAACTTTCTGTATTTTATAAGGTCATGGTCCCATTAAACTAGAAACCCATAGTAAGAAAAAGATGGTAAATGCGTAAATTTGTTCAGACTAAACAATATGCCCTTGAATGTAAATGAGTCATTCAATCAACCAAACAGGAAATTTGAGAAGTTCCTGGAAATGAATGATGGTGAAAGCACATTGTACCAACATCTTTGGGATATAGTTAGGACAGGTGTAGGAGGAAACTTTATAGCTATGGATGTTTCCAACACAAGTATCCGGGAAGGGAAAGAAAGAAATACCTGAGAATTCTTAAGAAAATAACTTACAGTTGGGCCTTAAGCACAATCTAAATGATAGCCAGAAATAATAAGGATCAGAATAGATTAAAACTAACTTAGAGACTAAACAAAAATATACAGAATCAGTTAAACAAAGTGTTCTCTGATAATATGAGTAACATCTTACCAAGATAGCTAAAAGAGAGAGAAAACATAGGAATAGATAGAAAAGGGGAAATTACTACAGATTCCACTGAAATACAGAGATGCATTAGTGAGTTATTTGAAAATATTATATTTCAAAAAAGTGGAAGATCTAGAAGAAATGAATAACTTCTTAGATATGTATTACCTACAAAAATTCAATCAAGAAAATATAAACAACTTAGATGAATCCGTAAGTCAGCAAGATTGAAACAATAACACAAAAAACAAATACAAATTCAGGTCCAGATGATTTTTGCTAAACCTTTAAAGAAGAGCAAATATTGATGCTCTTTAAACTGTCTTATAAAATAGAAACAGAAGGAATGTTATTATTAAAGTCAGTCTCTAATGCCAGCATTGCCCTAATACCAAAGCAGGATAGGGACACAACAAAGAAACAAACTTAGAGATCAGTTTCCCCAGGGAACATAAACACAAAAATTCTCAAAGTCTTGTAAACTATATTGAAAAATACATTCAGAAGATCATACATCATGACCAAGCTGATTTCACTGCAGGATGCAATGTTTATTCTACAGATACAAGTCAATAAGTGTAATTAAGCATATAAATAGAATAAAGGACAGAAACAACATGATCATTTCAACCAGAGTAGATATTACTTTGACAAGTAAAATATTCTTTTATAAGAAAATCCCTGAAGAGACTAGAGATAGAAGTAGCACATCCACACATAATACGGGCTTTCTATGAAGAACCTACAGCCAGCACTATGGTACCCCACAGACACAGTGAGAGAATTGCATCTAAACTTTGGAATAACACAAGAGTTTCCACTATCTTTACTCTTGTTCAATGTAATGCTACACATCTATAGCTTGAAATCTTAAATAAACCAAGAAGGCATGAGAAAAAACAAACAATTCAAACAGGAATGAAGACATGTCATCCCCATTTGTAAATGTCATGACCTCATGCTTAAAACAACCTTGCAGACTCTACTAGAGAAATTAGAGCTATCAAACTCCAGCAAAAGTAGCATGGCACAAAAATCAACACAAAAAAACACTAGCATTTCTATACAATGATAACAAACCTGCCCATGCCCAAAAACCAGAGAAAATCTTATTAAAACAAAAAGAAAATGCCTAGGAATAAAACCTAACCAAACAGGGGAACATTATCAATACAAGGAACACTTTAAGATACTAAATAAAAAACTGGAAAGAAGACAATAGTCACTTTGACATTTTACAGGAAGTGTTTGCCTATCAGAGTTAGGATCAATTTCACATATATGTAAGGAACTGTGAAAAGTATATCTTATAAATATTTCTATATGGTGCATATTACACATTACATATATATATATATATAAATATACATTGGGTCAAAAAGAAAGCACTGAACGGCTTCTTGAACTATCATGTATTGAAAAGTGCCATAATTTATAATATACAAGAAAAAGCAAGCTAATGTGAGTTTATAACAATATCGCATCACTAATAGCTAAACAAAAAGAACATTTATAACACTCTCATATAACATCTAAATCCTGAAGGTTTCTGTGCAGTGGTGGTAAAGCAGTTAATTTGAGGATGATACAGGAGGAGACAGGGTCTTTGTAAGACAGAATAAGCAAACTCCTTTAGAGGGAGCTAGGAATATCAATTCAGTGTGTCCTATTTTATCATAAGGTATTATTTTGCAATTAATTTGAATAACTTTTAGTAAGTATAACTTTACTTTTTCCTTAGCTTCTATATTTTTTCTCCTGAGTACAGCATCAGGTTTGAAAATAGCCATATTGTAGAATTCGCCTAAGAGAAAAACCAAAAATTAATTTTCTTAACTCAGAATCAGTATGATGAAAGGACTAACAATTTGAAATATGAATTGATTATGCCTGGGTTATTAAGGAGACATATATAGGTATGTAAAGTTTTGACACAATTCTCATACATTTGAGTTACACAGATGCTTGCTACCGGTCGGTATTAACAGTGAGTGAAGTTTCAGTCATATGCTTTGTAAGTCCAAATCATAAACCAAGAGCTACCACATATGAAATGCACTCTTACCTCAAACTTGAAGTAGCCATTGTCTTTGTTACCTTTCCAGTTACTATGATAAATTACCTGACAAGAGTGACTTTCAGCAGAAAGGGTTTATTCTGTGTAAACAAAGACTGCTTTTCCCGTTCCCTGCCACCTAGACCCAAATAATCACATAGAAACTATACTAATTACAATGCTGTTTTACCTATTCACTCAAATTTCTTATTAACTAACACTTAATCTTAAATTAACCCATTTCTATTAATCTATGTATTGTCATAAGGTGGTGGCTTACCAGTAAGATTCCCGTGTTTCCTTTCACAGCTACATGGCATCTCCCTGACTCCACCTACTCTCTCTTTATATCTCTGTTCAGATTTTCCACATGGCTTTATTCTGCCCTGCCATAGGCCAAAGCTGTTTTTTTAATAATTAATGGTAATAAAACATATTCACAGAATAAAGAGGTGAATCCCACATCATCTCCACTTTTCTGTCTAAATAAAAGGAAGGTTTTAACTTTAACATAGTAAAATTATATCTAATGAGAGTTATCAAGAATTACAGTTACAATATTCCTTTGTGAGTCTACAGTTTTATATCTAATTTATCTTTTATCATAACTAAGGAAAAGTATAACTATAACTGTCTTCAACTCCATCAAAGACCCCAGAAGATATAATATTACCTAAGTAAACAGGAAATGCATCGTAAGCAACTTTCAAATCTAGAATTGACAGAGACATCTCATTGCCTGGACAGTCACCCAAAGTTCTTCTGTCATGTTGGGACATCCATCTTCAGCCTACAGGCCCATAGTGTCTGGTATCTGGCAAACTTTTCCATGAATCAGGAAATTTGAAAGACTGCTTTGCCTATATTGGTAGTCTGTTAGTCACTTTCTTCTATGTTCTGCAGAATGCCTGGCAATTTCTGCTGTGAGGCAGGAACCCTGAAAGACCACCCCTTCTTTTGGAAAGTTCAGCAGTTACTTTTCTTTGGGTCCTGCATGTCCAGTTCATATAGCAAATCACAAAGCAGGCCAGGCAGGAACAATTTCTTGCCCAAATGACTAGCCTTGTCACATTGAAGGCAAATTCCATAACAAGT
>LOJH01026360.1:0-18427 GCA_001685095.1 Ellobius talpinus
TTTTATTAAAATACATGATTGACAGAATACAGACAATTCTCCTGCAACACTGGAGGTCAAAGTTCACTTTCCCCTCACTCCCAAGTCATTGCCCAAGTTTCTTTAGCTGTCCAGATTATCCCTTGGCTAGACATGTCCCCTCCTTGTCCCCTGTCCTCATCTTCAATGCTGCTTTCTCATAAATGAAGATTCTGTTTTAATAAGGGAAACACCGGGTAATTGGAGCTAAGTTTTCCTTTTTCAGTCCCCACATAATGGTGAAGTGAGGAGGAAGACGACATTTAGGTACTTGTTGCATGGGGAAAATGAATGTTGAAGTCAAAAGAAGCGTTTCACTCCTAAGCTCAGGATTTGTTCAGGTGGTGGCAAGACCGTCTGTGCAGCTCCTGGAGAAGACTGGAGAATACGTTTTTTTCCTCCTGGGTTTACCTAGGCAGTGTCTGACCTGGAGTGTCCATGCGGTAAGTTCTGTCCAGTTGAATTAAGTAGGATGTCTCAAGAAAGCCTTAGTTTCATAATGAGGAATTTAGCCAGGCTGTGGGTCTTTACATGTGTTATTACATTTATTTATTTATTCTGCTTATGCAAGGGATGGGGAAGTGCATGTCCCAGTGCCTGTGGGGATCTGAGGACAGCTCGCAGGAATCAGTGCTTTCCTTCTACTGTCAGGCTCAGAGCAGGGACCTTTATCTCTGAGCCATCTTACTGGCCCAGACTACTTAGTTTGACTTCTTTATCCTTACCCTGCTCATTTAAATGGACAAAGACTCCAGAATATTCACCATTCAGAATGTTCATTGTGATTCCACAGGAAGTACAGGATTGTTGGAAAATTGGTCTGCTTAACTTCTAGGACGCCCCATGCAAAATACCCAGAGTATAGATGGGACCATGTGCAGGTTCCAGGTTGCTGCTCTCAGGAATCCCAAGGGGCGTGCTTTCTTCAGCAGTGACTGAAGACAAGAAAGAAATGTTAGCACGAGGGCCATCTCCTCAGAGCCCTCAGGCCCAGCTTTATTACAGGAGGCCGATTCTTTAGGTATCCCCTGCCACACGTCCCCACATTCCAGACTTCCAGAGCCAAATCTTCTGAAATCTGAGCTTTCTACCTAGCCAGGGGCGCACATGGTGGACAGGTCTTTAGGACGGCAGGCAGGGCATGCGCTCTTTCCTTTCTGCACACCCCATATCCTAGATCCCTCTCAATTCCAGTACTGAGTTTACAGATCCGATTTTATTTGTTATCATCTACTTCTGACACGTTCCTGCTGCTGCAGAGGCTCTGCTAGCCTTTGTCAGGTCAGGTTTGCCATTGGTTCATGGAGGTCAGAGCAGTAATTTCCCGTTGGTAATGGGGCCAGGCCAGTAAGCTTGTCTGTTGTCTCAAGAGAACTTGGCTCTGAAAATTCCTGCCAGGAAGCTTTTTTTTCCCAGACATGAAGATGCTCTCAGACGATCACAGATAAACCTACTCCCCACCTGAAGGTAGAAATGTGCTCAGGGGCAATGGAACAGCAGGGAGCTGAGGGCCTGTGGGGAGGAACCAAGGGGCCTTGGGCAATGACTCCTTGTCTGGCCTCCCACTTGGAAGTCTTGTGTGTGGGGGATGTTTCCTAGAGGGTCTCTGTCACCCTCTTCACCTGGAAGTCTCGTGTGTGGGGTGTTCTCTAGAGGATCTCTGTCACCCTCTTCACTGTAGATGTCTCCAGACTGGGAGAGTTGTGAACCCCAGCCTTTGCCATAGAGAGATCAGAGGAAAACCACTCTTAGCACACAGGAAGCATCAGAGGGATTGTGGGCATTCTTTGCATGTCTGCATTAACATGAATGACTTTTTTTGGATGATGCATTGGCATTTTGACCTAGAAAATATGAACTAATCATTTTGTTTGCTTGTTAATACTTTTTTTTTGGCAAGACACCTCGCTAAGTGTGTAGGCACAAAGTTAGCCGTGGATTAGACTAAGAACTTTTCTTTGAGGAATGAAAATACAGGGGAGAGAAATACAAGAGTGTGCAAAGGTCTGCCAGGAACCATCACCGGATTCAGGGAAGCAGTGGGGGTTCACAGAACACTCAGGGAATGAGGGTTTGGACAGTCCTTCTCTTCTGCCAGCTTCTCTCCCTCCTCCCTTCCCTTCTCCACCCTCCCTCCCTCTGTTTGAAGAGTTGGATAACAGCAGTAACAGACAGAGCCTGCATGGTTCTTACACTTGGCCACACTCTGTGTAAAAGAACATTGACTGTAAATAGGAAGTGTGTAAGTTCCATGAAGCAGGTGTGGTACAGTGACAGCTAATACATGCATGTTTTCAAGTGTTTGCTTTTCCCCCAGCTCCTTTCGAACTGTCCTGTATAGTTACATGAATGCAAACACTGGTGCTGAGTTTTGAATCCCTCTCTCCCCTTCTCTTCACAGCCTATATCAAAGGTGGGTGGATCCTTAGGAAAGCCTGGAAGATTTACAATAAGTGCTATGTGGACATCAACGCCCTTCAGGAACTGTATCAGAAGAAGCTAACAGAAGAGCCCTTATCTTCTGATGCCGCAAACGATAATCACATAGTGGCTGAAGGGGTGACTGAGGAGTCCCTAAACAGACTGAAAGGTGCTGTCAGCTTTGGATATGGCCTTTTTCACCTTTGCATATCCATGGTGCCCCCAAACCTGCTCAAAATCATCAACCTGCTGGGGTTTCCTGGAGACCGCCTACAGGGCCTTTCTTCACTGACGTATGCAAGCGAAAGTAAGGACATGAAGGCCCCTTTAGCTACGTGAGTAGCTATATTGTAATGCTTTGGTAGATAATATAGTATTGAAAGTAAGTAAACAGCAGTGAGAACTTTAAAAGAAACTTCAGGAAAAATGCTTGTTGGTTGATAAGGATGCTGTTTCTGTCATGCATTGTCAAGGAGTGTATTCTGTGCTTGTGGTGACATAATCGTGTTAGCCGGAGAGCTGGGACACTGTTAAGTCCCCGGAATCCTGTATTTGTTATTTCCTTATCTTTGTGTGCACATGCACGTTTACGCACACATATGTGTGTGTTTGTATATGGGGGGTACACATGCACAGCACGTGGAGAACAAAGAGAAACCTTGGGTGTCATTCTCAGAGACAGGACAGGCTCCTCTGAGACAGCATCTGTCATTGGCTTAGTCTAGGCTGTCTATGCCAGGAAGGCACCTGCCTGCACCTCCCAAGCACTGAAATTGAAGCATGGGCTGGCTACCAGGTCCATATTTCTCTCTGGTTCTGGGAATTGAGCTTAGCTTCTCATTCTTGCCAACTAAGCTATTTCACTTGCCAGTGTAGTTGGTTGTTTTCTACTCTTAGGGGTCCCACCACCCAGCTCCCAAATAACCAACCACATGGAAACTTATTATTACTTATGAATGCCCAGCCTTAACTTGGCTTGCTTCTAGATAGCTTTTCTGAACTTAAATTATCCTGCATCCAGGCTTTTACCTTTCTCTGTTCTATATACCTTTGCTTATTCTTACTCCATGGCTGGCTGTGTGGCTGGGTTGCTGGCCCCTGGCGTCTTCCTCTCCTTTTCTCACTCCTCTCTTCTCTTCCTTTCTTCCTGTCTTCTCTCTGACTGGCAGCCCCTTGTATCCTTGCTCCTGCCTTGCTATTGGCCGTTCAGCTCTTTATTAGGCCAATCAGACGTTTTAGGCAGGCACAGGAACACAGCGTCACAATGAAACAAATGCAGCGTAAAGGAACGCAGCACATTTTGCATCATTCAGCAGATGTTTCACAGCATTAACGAGTGCAACACATCTTTAACTGTGGCCACAACAGGCCAGCCAAGCTCAGTCTTTTAAATGTCTGGCCTCGGTGATTTCCTGAGGAAATTTTGTGCCTTTATCACAGCCTCTCAGATGCACACTCTGGTTTTACTTGAATTTATAAGATCTAATTTTGTGTGGTTCTGAGACTTTTGTCCTTACAAAGAATATAGGTGTTGTTGGGCAATCTTCTTGGATGATTCCAGTTCATTGGTGTAGCATATGTAGTTTATCTCCTAATATCCCACCAAGTTGAGCCATATTGAAATGAAAATGACTAAAATGTTAAAAAAAAGGATATGATTTTAAAATTTCTTCATGGGCTGGAGAGATGATGGCTCAGCAGTTAAGAGCACTTGTTTCTCTTACAGAGGACTTCAGATTTTGTTCTCAGCACCCACATGGCAGCTCATACCCTTCTGTGACTCCAGGACCAGGGGATCTGATGCCCTCTCCTGGCCTCTTTGGGTACTACATACATATGATACACTTAACATGCACACAGGCAAAACACACCCATATAAGTAAAAAGAAACAAATCTTTAAAGTCTCAATCTGGAAAATAACCTCTTTCCTCAGTCTGAGCTGCTCGACAGGTCCTGGGTCCTGCTTCTCTGATGTGACACCATGTTGGCAAAAATTTCTCCCTTCTCTGCGATGTTGTTCGTACAAGACCTCAGTGAGATGCAGTTCTACACATTAGCAATGAAGGGTTGAAAGCTATGAAAAAATCATGAAAATAGCTTTGCCCCCGCCTGTCACAGCACTAGATTGTGCAGACAGTGGCCCTTCACTAAGTGTTATTAGTGGGTTGGTAACTTGTGAACATGTCTTGCTTATGGCTTAGTACTTATTGTTTTGTGTTTATCTCTGAGAAAGGGATTGGAAATAATTCGGCAAATTAATATGTTCTCCATAAGGGGCTTAGATTTACCAGTGCACTAGCTGTGACATTCATGTGAAAATATTTGATGTGCTGGCTAAATGCTTATATATGTTCATCAAAGCAGGTCTTGGTGATTTTATTCTCTGTGTGCCTAGTTTAGTTAACTAACTTGGAACTTGGAGAATTTTAAACAATTTATATTTTTATATTGTTTAACATCTTCAAAGGCTGGGAAAGGGGCCTTTGACTTGTTCTTCTCGGTTGTTTTAATGCTTTTTTAAGATCTGTGGCAGTGGATTGTACATTTGGGTCTAGAGCCTGTGACTTGGACCAGGTAATATATGTATATATGATATGTAGGATCTCACTATGTAGCCTTCGCTATATAAAACAGGCTGGTCTGGAACACACAGAATTCTGCCTGCCTCTGCCTCCCAAGTGCTGGGATTAAAGGTGTGCGCCACCACAGCTGGCCTATAGCCTGACTTTTATGAAAACACATTTTTACTTCTACAGACTGTAAAAGCTTTTATTACAAAGGGACAATAAATTGGTGTTGACTGGTGACTGGTGACTGTCTCCAGTTTGTGCACAGGACAGTGAGGTACAATCCAGGTGCTTCCATTAGTAAGGACACAGCTGGAAGCTTCGAAGAACCAGGTGCATCTGATGTGTTTTTCTCCTCTTGTCAAATGCATAGGAGACTACTGATTGACATCTCATGCTAAAGTAGCCATTTTCCAGATACTGGCAAAAGTAAAAATGGGGAAGCATTTTGATTGTACTTTTTGGAATGTCGCTTAGCTAGATTTCATTGGGAAAGTCCGTCGTCTTGGAAGAGCACATGCTGGTTTTCATTTTGAAAACAGAAAGCATCTCAGGGAACCCTTCTCACAGCCTCTCTCTCCCTGCCCCCCCTGCAGATTAGCTCTGTTGTGGTACCACACGGTGGTCCGCCCATTCTTTGCCTTGGATGGCAGTGACAGCAAAGCCGGCCTGGACGAAGCGAAGGAGATTCTTCTCAAAAAGGAAGCTGCTTATCCTAACTCCTCCCTCTTCATGTTCTTCAAGGGGCGGATCCAGCGGCTGGAGGTAGGCGCTTTCCCGCCTCTTCAGAGCGCTGCTGGCTAGCATGCCTCCAGTGTTTCGGACACCACTGGAGCCCGGGAAATTAGTTGGTTCCCTGCCTCTTCAGAGTGCTGCTGGCTAGCATGCCTCCAGTGTGCCGGACACCACTGGAGCCCTGGATAGTAGTCAGTTACCTTCTTTTCAGGGAGCGGGGCAAAGCTTCGGGAGAGTCTTCGGGAATGAGAATGATTGGCATATTTAAGTCTAAGGAACAAGGGTAGTGTGAAATCATTTAGGTGAAGGACACAAACTAGAACCTTTTCCTCCTCTGAGTTAGTAATGATCTTAGCTAATGGTTGATTTATACAATGAAATCATCAGCTTAGAAATGAACGTTGCTTTTTCCATGCGTTCATCTGCCCAGTTTCCTTATGTGTCAAGTGCTTTCCTCACACGGTCCAGTCCCCTCGTCAAAGCCAGCCCGAGAATAGACACAAAACTGTCACCTTCAGGTCACAGAAAAGGAAAACAGGGATCCAAGAGGACTTGTAGTAACTCCATGAGATTTCCTGTACACGAGCCCAGGCTGTTTCTCTGCAAACCCAGACCGTGCCCTGGCTGCGTAGGCCCTACTTCTCTGTATCTCTCGTATTGTTCGGGAGCTTGAGGGTTTGGGGGAAAACGAAGAGGTTGCAGACATGTGAATGAAGGTGGCTGCTCTCACTGCAAGAACCACCCATTTTTTACCAGTATTTGTCAATACTGGTAGGCTGTAACACTCTCTGCTCCCCAGCTAGGGGCCCCTCCATCTGTCAGAAGTCAGCCCCAACCAACCCAGGAGGAGGATGGGGGATTTCTGCTGAGCATTGCTTTCTGAGCACGAGGCAGGTTTGGTTTTCTCCTTTCTCCTCTTTTGTTTAGGGTTGGTTCTGTTGGTGTATAGTGTCATGCAGAAAGCATCCAGAATCCTCCGTTCTCTTGCAGTGGCTCACGCAATGGCTCCTAAACCTGAACACTGTAAAACAGCTCTCTAACTCTGGCTCTCAGTGTATTGAAGATACTGGGCTTTGAAGTTTTGTTATTTTATCGTGTGTGTGTGTGTGTGTGTGTGCATGTATACTTGAGTTCACATGCATGCGCATGTGATGGAGGGCACATGTGCTGTGACATGCGTAAGGAACTCAGAGGACATTCTAGAATCAGTTCTCTCCCCCTACTTTTATGTGGTTTCTAGAGCTCAGTCTCAGTCTCAGGTCATGAGACCTGAATGGCAGGCAGGTGCCTCTCTCTGCCTGCTGAGACCACCTCCAGGCTCCAGACTTTGTCTTCCTGTTTGGTTCTGCTGCTGTGAGAAATCTTGAAGCAGCACTGGGGATTGCATCCAAGGCCTTGCACATGCTAAACGAGTGCAGCCCCAGCTCACTCTGTAAGTTTAATTCTCCTTCTCCGAGCCCTGCTCTAGATAAAATGCTTTAGGGATTGCCACGTTGCTAGCCCAGGTCGGCTTGGAACTCAGTGCACAGCCCAGGCTGGTCCTCAGTTCACTTTAGTCTTCTTGCCTTGGCTCCTAAGTGTTGGGATCATAGCCCATCGCTGTGCCGTTGTGCCCAGATTTGAGATTATATTGATAATTTATTTGGAAGCACAGTAGAAATACCCCCACACTTAAGCATGTAGCCAAGTTAGTTTTCATCTCAATATCTTGAAACATTTTGTGTGTACTCAAGCTTGTGAGCTTGGGGTTAGAGTTCTCCTTCTTTCTCTTGCTCTTAAAATGCAGTTCTGACTTGTGATGTTTTGGATGTGAATGGCCCCATAGGCTCATATGCTTTAATATGTGGTCCCAGTGAGGAAAACTGTTTGGGAAAAATTAGGTGTGTCATTGGCGGCGAGTTGTGAGATTTCGAGACTGGTACCATTCCCAGCTAGTGTTCTGCCTCAGGATGTGAGCTCTCAGCTGCCCCTGCTGCTGTGCCCACGCTCTGCCACCATGGACTCCAGCCCACTGAGCCGTAAGCTCGGTTAAGTACTTACTTTTGTAGGTTGGCTTGGTCTTGGGGTTTTGTCACAGAAATAGAAAAGTAACTAAGATGTGACCCATCTCCTATGCACTCAAGACTGTTTGCTAGTGTTCTTTTCTTTCAGATCGGGGACGTGAACCTATTTGTAGGGAGAGAGTTCCAGGTCCTCTGTTCCCTTCAGTTTGTGCAGGAAAAAATAAGATTGACAAAGGAAATAGAAAATTTTAAATCAAGTATGTCTTTTCAAGTATAATTTTTGAGATGAAAGCCATGTACAAGATGAGTTCCTGTGGGTGGGTGTGCTTCTCTGAATTGAACCTCGGGCCTCCCGCATCTGCAAGGGCTCTGTCGTGGGCTGTTTCCAGCCTGACTCCTTTGAGTAGCTTGGATTATCACAGCACAGGCTGAACATTCCTAACTTCAAAATCCAAAATCTAAACATCGCAAAATTTGAAACGTTCTAACTGTCATCATGAGACTATAAACGGAGAATGCTGCACCTGACCCCATGTGGTGGGTTACATTGGAACCCAGGTACACTGTAATGATATATAACCATCTTCAGGGGGCTGGTGAGATGGCACTGTTTCCGCAGAGGACCTGAGTTAGTCCCTGCGTGGAGGGCAGACTTACAGCCTCTGTAACTCCAGCTCCAGCTGTGACAACCCCTTCTGGCTTCCCCAGACACCCATACACATGCACACATGCATACATATGAATAAAAAATCTTAAAGGTCTTAATTATTAGTACAGTTAGTCTCTGAATATAATTATGGTACAAGTGAAACAGAAATAAACTTTGTATCCGGATGTGGGTCCTATCCCGCAGTATACCCTTTGTACATATATGCAAATATGCACACATGTGAAACAGGGAGCTGAGATTACAGGCAGGCCAGTACTCCCAGCATGCCTTGGACATCTGCGCTCTGTCCCTGAGATGCAGAGGGTAGCTGCTTTACCTATTATGTCTAGAGCTGGAAGATAACTCAGTTTTAAGTTTCCCATTAATTTCCATTCAGTTAAACCTACAGTAGTATTAAGACCATTAAGATACAATGAGAATTTTTCTCAATTATTTTTTAGATTCAGTTTAATATTTTTAATTTTGTGTGTGTGCATGCACATGAATGCTGGTGCTCGTGGAGGCCTGAGAGCTCCTGGAGCCACAGCTGCAAGTGGTACTGAGCCGCCTGATGGAGATGGCATTGAACTTGTGTCCTCTGAGAGCAGGATACATGCTTTAACCCCTGAGCCAGCTCCAGCCCCGTGGTTATTTTTAAAGTATTAGGTACAGTCTACATTTTAATAAACTATATTTATGATTCTCTAGTCTTTTTTCCCTTTAAACAATACCGATTTGTACATTTTCCCTCTTGTTTGGTATTAACAATCAGCTTTGTATGTTACACACATATATGTATTTGGTTCTGTGTATGCTTTCATACTTTGTGTCTTCATAGTGTCTATGCTATGGTGACTTTTTCGTATTTATCTCTAAATAGATGCCCAACTATTGGTGTGCAGTAAGTAGCTTTATACAAGTTTAAGAAGATACCCTATGAAGAGTAGCTGTCATGCTAACATTGCACGGGCTCTTACTTTGAAAGCATCCCCGGAACTCTTGCTCACACTTGTGAAAGTCTTGTGTTTAGTGTTGAAAGTAGAAGCCCTGTGAAGCACGATTGGTAAAAGCTCAGAGAGAGAAATTGGGGTTCAGCCCGAAGATCCGAACAGCAGCCAGCCACTGGTTCTTACCCGACCTCAGTCTGAAGTGGCGATCCCTGCCTCCAGGAATCTCAGAATGAGACTGTGTTTGATAGCCGTTTCCTCCCATTTTATAATCTTCTCTAGGGCTGGGATTAAAGATGAGCACGACTGTGATTAAAGGCAAGCATCGCCCGGTTTCTGTGGCAAACTACTGTGGCCACTGGGATTAAAGGTGTGTGTCACACTGCCCAGTCTGTAAGGCTGACCAGTGGGGCTGTTTTACTCTCAGATCTTCAGGCAAGCTTTATTTACTAAAATACAATTGAAATGCCATTACAGTCCTGGTCTAGCCCAGGGCTGACCTGCTGCACAGAGTAGTTAAGCCATCAAGAGGAGTCCTTGCATGCTGGGAAGGGAAGCGGCTGGTCACCAGCTTCCTCCTTTCTTCCAAGCCCGTGTCTGAAGGAGATACACTATGACTGCCTTCGCAGGGTCCTTCGTGTCCCTGGAAGGTCTGTTCCGGGGTCCCCCAAAGAGGCAAAATCAGTGAGTGCTCAAATCCTTTCTATAACATGCCAGAGGATTTGCATGTATTTGCGTAATCTCCATACATTTTAGGCTCTAGCGTATCCACAGTACACCATGAGACACAGTGCAATCTGAATGCTAACTAAAGGGCTGTTGCACTGTTTTGTTTAATGGGAAAGTGTGAACAGGTACAAATTAAAATATGTGAATCTGAGTTTGAATCTGCAGGTAGGGGACCCGCAGTGCAGAACCCGTGAATACAGTCTGTGTTGAGATTTTGATGTGTTATTAAATAGTTTCATTTCTTTAGAGTTAAACCTTTGCTTCAAAGATGTGATAGTAAAGAACTGAATGAAATAAATGTGAATGAGACAAAATGCAAATGCATTTAAATGAAGCTCTGTGCTGTGACCAGGAGACCCAGGATGAGAGCACAGGAGAACCCTGCTAAAGCTGTGCCTAACAGGCCCCCTCACTGTAGCATGAGGACAGTGGAAGCTTCTAGGGCCAAACAGTCATATGGGAGAAGTTTCAGTGAGCTTTGTCTCCTTCTTTAGACATATTCATTGTGTGTGTGTGTGTGTGTGTGTGTACGCACACAATGAATGAACGCAAATGAACAAACGTTTGAAATGATGAGATAGACATATAGATATGGCCCTGCTTCTGGAACCTTCACTGTACAGTTGTGAGGATGGTGTTGGGATCAGCTTGTTGGTTGGTTTCTTGTAAGAGGCAGTGGCCTGCGAGAGCCCTTCCTGCTGAGCAAGGCTCAGCGAGGGGCGCCATCCCTCCGTGCTGTCTGCAGGGACTCCTGTGATTGCTGACCTTTACTTCATGATACCTGTTGTCCCAGTCCTTCCTGGAGGGTGAGGACCCTGCTCACATCTGGTCTCTGAAGCTCTGCATCGAAGGAGTTCTTCATACACTGACCACCTCGTATGATTCCTGCCGTTTCTGCCCCTTTTGTTGGCCCATTATTGCATGTGTCCTCAACCAGGGGCGTGTCCTAATTAGCTGCAGTTGTCCACTTGGCGCAGCCTAGAAGGAAAACCTCCATTGAGGAATTCCCAAGATCAGATTGGCCTGTGTCCATATCTGGGGGTGGGGAGGGAGGCTTGATTGTTCATTGACGTGGGAAGGCCCAGCCCACCATGAGTGGCACAGTCCCCGAGAAGGTGGTCCTGGACTGGATGGTAAGGCTAGTTAAGTGTGAGCCTGTGAGTCAGCCATGGTTGAACTTCAAGTTCCTGCTTGGGTTTCTGTCCTGACTCTCCTTATTGATGGACTGTGATCTGCAAGTATAAGTCAAATAACCCCTGGCCTCCCGGGCTGCTTTCAATCAGAGTGCTTTATCACAGCCGCAGAAGAAAACTGGGGCATGAGGGGACTTTTAGAGCTGGCTGCAATGCTTTCACAGCACACTTTTGTTTAATTTACCTTGGTCGGCCCAGAGATGACAGCCCTGTGCTGTTGTTTAGCCTGCTCCCTCCTGACTGTGTCAGGGATCCCTGTGGTGACTCATTCATCAGGTAGCGAAAAGAGGAGACATGCAGAGGTTGTGGGAGCAGGGGCCAGGGCAGAGGGACCGCACTCTGCGTGGTCTGGGAACTCCATCATCAGAACCACTTGTTGAGGGGTAACCTGTGCCTCGCGTGTGAACCGCACGCCGCATGTGTGTGTGTGACGGAATGTTGCTATTTGCAGGATCAGAGGCAATGCAGGAAGAGAGCGAATTCCCTCAAGTTCGATTAATTGTTGTCTTCTTTCCCTCCAGCCCATTCGCACTTCTTAATTACCTTAAGGACCCACCACAAAAAACAGGGTTGCCATTTATTCTTAGAAGTACAGGAACTGTTACTGATTTCATCTGGTGTGGGGGAGATGGAAGCTGCATCTGTCCTTGCATCCCAGTTAGATGAAGCCATATTGTATGGCATAATGAAAGTGAACTCACTGACATAAGAAGATAATAGCAACCCACTGTACAGGCTGGTTTGTGTGTCATCTTGACACAAGCTAGAGACATCAGAGAAAAGTGCCTCGGTTGAGGAAATGCCTCCATGAGATCCAGCTGTAAGGTATTTTTTCAATTAATGATCATTGGGGGAGGACCCAGCTCATGGTGAGTGGTGCCATCCTTGGGCTGGTGTCCTGGGTTCTATAAGAAAAGAGGTTGAGCAAGTCAGTAAGCAGCACCCCTCCATGGCCTCTGCATCAGCTCCTGCCTCTGGGATCCTGCCCTGTTTGAACTCCTGACGTCCTTCAGTGATGAACGGGAATGTTGCAGTGTGAGCCTAAGAAACCCTTTCTTCCCCTACTTGCTCTTTGGTTATGGCATTTCGTCACAGCGATAGAAACGCTAACTACGCCACCCTCGTTGTTTGTAAATGAACCGTGCATTTGCCCTCGTCACCCTGGCTGGACGAGCTGCAGTGTTGGTTCCCATCTCTAGGCTCATAAGTGTGCTCAAGAGGACGAGATTCCTGTTCACTGTACCACTGTAGGCCTAGAGAGGCGGCCACATGCATACCCTTGACCGCAGTGTTCAGTGTTGCTGAAGCCATCTTGCTGCGTAACCGTCTAAGTGCCGAGTCACATGTAAGCTGGAACCCCATGCAATTTTGTGATCGTTTTATATGGAATCGCCAGAACAGGCAAATGCGTAGAGTCAGACAGTACACAGTTATTCTATGACAGCAATATCCCACGTCTGTTGTTTGTGTGTGTGTGTGTGTGTGTGTGTGTGTGTGTGGTACCAGGGAATGCATGCACACATGTGTACACATGTATATGGAGGCCAGAGGTTGGTGTTGGCTGTTTCCCTCAATTACCACCTTATGTTTTGAAACAGGGCCTCTGGCTGAGCCTGGAGCTCAAAGATTGAATGAGGCTGGCTGGTCAGTGAGCTTCCGGGGTCCTCTTGTCTCTACCTCCCCTGCACTTGGAGTCTAGGCTTGGGCAACCATACCCAGCTTTACCCAGGTGCTGAGATTGAACTCAGACCCTTCTGGTTATGTGACAGGTACTTCATTGGCTCAGCTAAGTTCCCAAGTCCCCTCCCTGACCCTGTGGTTGCATTTCCACTTCTCTTGTCCCCTAGTGGTACAGGGTGGAGCTTTTTAAAGATAGCACGTAGAAGGTTGCAGACGAGCCATCACAGGGCAGGCACATGGTAGAAGATCTGGTACTGTCGGGGTGGCAGTGCTCTTTGAGTTGCCCAAACCCCTGTCAAGCTTCTAGTGCAGCCACTTTCAGAGCTGCAGCTTGGGTACCTGGGATGTTGCTCAGCGGTGGGGCACTTGCCTGGCCCTGGGCTCCACCCCTCCAGTGCACAAACAAACCAGCAATGCCCTTGCAGAGGTGGGCAAGGTGACCTAATCTTAAGGGGCCCAGGATAGCCAGAACAGTCCAGAAAAAGAAAGCAAAGTTGGAAAGCATATGGCAGATACTCTAGATGGTGTGGCACTGGCAGAAGAATAAGCATAAGGATCAGTGATAAAGAAGCCCCCATTTATGGTCATTTGACTCTCAACAAGGGCACCAGGACCAATCAGTGGCCAAAAAAAAAATGTCTTCAGCAAATGGTGCCGGAACAACTAAGCACACACATGAAAGACTTTCACTTGACAGTTGTTTAATCCGTAAAATTCCCTCGCATCCGGGCAGGAGCTGTGAATGTAGAACATAGAATCACAGATCTCTTAGCTAGCAGCTTATATATGACCTGGAGAATACAGAGACAGAAGAAAAGGCAGGTGGCTTGACCACATTGCAGTGAACACTGGTGTTCCAGTGACTGAGAACGCGAAGTCTCAACTCGGAAAAGGACTTTGTAAACCACGTCTTTAATGAAAGACCAGTGTCCTGAAACAGTATTCGAGTGTAGCAATAAAAAGAAAATTTACCCAGTTTGAAGTTACTACATAACTCAGCAGTCCTCCTTGGAATATACCTGAGAGGTTGTCAATGGTGGCCAATTTCAGTGGCCCAGCCTCTAAAGGCCACATGGCCTTCAGCAAAGCCTCCATGTTGGCCCATAGTAGATGCCAGTCATTTGTCGCTATGCAAAGGGCTGATAAGCTTATGAAAAGATACTTGGTGTTGAAAGTCATTTAAAAACACAAATCATTCCAGTGACAGGTGGAACGTCACAGCCACCTGGCTATGTGTGACAGCCAGAAGCAAATGTTCCCGTGATTGGGGACACCAGCTCCCTCATTCATTGCTGATGGGAAGGTAAAGTGGGTCACACTTCAGCATGGCCTCAAAGTGCTAAGCATCCACTCACTAGCCAACTCAGCAGTTCTCCTGAGCAGTATATACCCAAGAGAAATGAAAATAGTGATTTCACAGTGTTTATTCTTCATAATAGTAAAAAGTAAAGGCAAAGCCAGTGTTCGTCAGCAGGTAGAAGAACAAACAATATGCGGTATATCCATATAGTGGCTATAATCCATCTTTTAAAAGGAAGGAAGTCCGAGCCAGCACATGCCACCAGCCATACATGCTAGAAGAGAGCTAAACATAAGCCCCATACAATTTTCTGATTCATTTTGTACTAAGTCTCAGGCCAGACAAAAGTGTAGAGAGAGAATAGACAGTGATTTGCTTAGATGTGGAGAAAGCCTGTCGAGGAGATGGAGTTGCTGATAATCAAGGCTTGTTTGAGGATGAGACAATGATTGTACCTGTGAATATGCAGGGCCCTTTGCCAGACACCTTAGGATATCCTCCCAGAATGCCATCACTTCTAGGAACCTTTATGAGGCTACATTCCTGATTATGGCTTCCATCTGTTTCTTTCATGCATCTCTCTCTTCTTGTTCGGTCTTTTCTACCTGCATTTGACTCTCAGTTTTTCTGAGCACCATGACTGAGTTCATAAACTAGTGTATTCACTATTCCTTTGTTTCCCGAGGAAATTCTTGACATGTTCTGTTATTTTTAATTCTTTCATGTCGTCTTTTTCATGAACAGTTTTCAGTGTTCTGCTTTCTTCTCCCATACAAATTCTTTTTCTACATCATGTTGAAAACATCCTGGCATAGTGGAGAAAATGCTGATTGGGAACATCTCTACAGGGACTTGGGGGCTGGGGTGGTGTGGTTTAGTGGTATGGTGTCTGGCTAGAGTGCACAAGGCTCTGGCTTCATCATCTAATACTCTTCCACTTTTGGGCCTTGCCTATATTTTTAAAAAGTATTATTACTGTTGTTGCTTGAGAGAGGAGTGTGTGTGTGTGTGTGTGTGTGTCTGTGTGTCTGTGTGTGTGTGAGAGAGAGAGAGCACCTGCCATAGCATGTGGGTGGAGGCCAGAGGATACCATTGTAGACTTGGTTCTTTCCTTCCACCATTATGTGGGATCAAACTGACGTCACCAAGCTTGCAAGGCAAGTGCCCTTAGCTGCTGAGCCATCTCGCTGGCTCCTGGTCTCAAGTTGTGACCCGTATGCTGTCTATATAAAGACATATGTAGTTCTGTTGTCCGCCTTCAGTGTTGTCATTCAGGCGAGCCAAAGCATTGAGTACTTGATGACTCATCTGTACTCTTCAGTGTTGTCATTCAGGTGAGCCAAAGCATTGGGTCCTTGGTGACTCATCTGTACTCTTCAGTGTCCCTCCTACTTCAGCTGAGTTGTGAGTCCCAGGAAGAAGCAGTTCCTGTCGCACACGTTCCCCAAATCACATGATTCACGGTTGGGAGAACAAAAGAATCCTGTAAGAGATGCCCACTTCAAGTCTGCTTCTGTTAGCGGAGGATCTGATGACTCCTTTTCCAAGGGGTTCATCTTGTACAGACTGAAGAACTGACTGCTATAGCCATGCTCCAGACATGTTCAGGTACATCATGGGCCTGCTGAGGGGCTGAGGGGTGTCGCAAAAAATAGGAAAAGCCCCTGTCTACAAGCAATATGACTATGTGGCAGGCTCAGCCAGACAGAAAGTCAAAGACAGAGACAAGTGGATGGGCAGTGATTAAGGGGGATGGGCGAGACTAGGGCAGGATTTGGGGGAGGTTGGACCCTGAGGATGGGAGCTGGAGACTGAAGTCAGTGACATTGCCAATTTCAGTGACCCAGCCTCTTAAGGCCACCTGGCCTCAGCAAAGCCTTCCTGTGGCCCCACTGCCACATTGAGAGTGTTCGCATCTGTCCGGGCACAGGGGGAGGACAGTCATGGTGGCTTTCCTGATACTAAGATTGGCACCAGCTGAAGCAGTGTCACCCACAGGCGGATTTTATACCTGCTGGTCAGCTTCTGACAGTGCTTTAGCGTCCCCGTTCCCAGTGCTTCCGCTTCACTCGAGAGTGCGGCAGGATGCAGAAGCCCTGTCTGTAATTGGTGGCTGGAGACGCACGTCTCACGAACCGTCGCTTATAGTAGGCTTCAGGAGTCCTCTGTCACAAGCACTTGGTGACTCCAGACTGTCCCTGTAGCATAGACCTCTGTCATTTCCTAACCTGCTGTCCCTGTGTGATCAGCATTAGCAGCACGGGTATCCCTGCTCTGTGGCACAAACGGCGGCAGCCACATCTCTTTATACTTGCCCAGCCTCTTCCATGTCTTAACCCTGTTTGCAGTGGGTAGTGACTTCCATATGTAGAATCTCTGAGGAACTTGGCCGTTCTCTGTCTCCTCTGTGACTACAATAGTTTCCTACTGACCCCTCCCGTACCTTTCTTGCCTTATAGTCTGTCCTTAACATGCCTGCCTCTACGACCCATATGAAACACTCATTGTTTCAAACCTAGATTCTGGACCAGGAATCAGCTCGGTGACGAGAGACACTCTGCTCAGAGGACTGGATTTGGTTCCCAGAACTCACGTCCATGACTCATAGCTGTGGTTCCAGCACTGGCAGATCCGTGCCTTCCTCTGATTTCTGTCCACGCATGCACACATGCACACTTGTACGCGCCATACAGAGGCACAAGTATGTACATATACTTACAAACTAAAGTCAGAGCCAGGCATGGCAGCTGGCCTGTGACTCACTGTGTAGGACAGTCTGGCCTTGAACTCACAGAGATCCACCTGTCTATACCTCCCAAGAGCTGGGGTTCAAGGTGTTCACCATATCCAGCTGAATTTTTAAATGCTATATTGTAAAATTTAGGGCTCATTTAAAAAGCTACTTATTACTCAACTTCAGATCTTTCCCTAGTGTATCCTGATTTAGGGAAATAACTCATAAAGCCATTTTTTAAGCAAGGCTACCCAATCTGAATTTTTTCAAAGCCAAAGAAAGTATCAGCAAATTAAAAATTGAAGATATATTTCCCCTTTGGTAAAAATGGCATCGATAGAACTCTGCAACAAGTAATTTCTGTTGGTGCAGCTTGGTAACGTCATCATCAGAGTCAGGATAAGGAGGCGTGAACCAGGGCTCGGCTGGATCTCCACATTTAACTGATGCTTTTAGTCAGTGAACAAACTAACACGTTGTCCTAAGACTTGACTGTCTCCATGGACAAGCATGGACGAGCCAAGGGAGAACCGTGGCAAGTTCTGAGAACTTGAGGTCAGAGAAATAGCTCAATGGTAGATCCGTTGCCTGGCATTTCAAGAACATGGTATGAAACCCCCTTGAGAGCATAACAGTGACAGATGCAAGCTCAAGCTGTTGAAGTCTAGAGTGTTTTGCACAGACCAGCTAATGAAATGCCAGGAACACACCGCTAAGAAGGCAGCGGCTTGAATACCTGGAAGACATGCTCGGTCCACAGGCACAGCGCAATGGCTGCCAGTTACACTGATTTTAGTTTGGTAATGTCCATATTCCACTTAGCTTGGTGCAGCCTTGCCCTTGTTTTGTTTATGACTCCCTTGGAGAACAGGTTCCGCAGCCCTTTTGTTTGCTTGCTTGCTTGCTTGTTTTTGTATTGCTAGTGAAGGCCTTCTCCAATGTATGTCTCAAGAGTTTTGTTGTTGCTAGTTTTGTTTTGTTTTTTTAAAGATGTGATCACATGTAGTCCAGGCTGGCCTAAAACTCCCTGTAGAACTGAGGATTACCTTGAATTTAGGATTCTCTTGCCTAAGAATTACAGATATGCACCATCATAGCTGGGAGTTGAAGTCAGGTCTTCATGTTTGACAACTAGACAGTTCCATGGGCTATACCTCAGTAAAAATTTTTTGACATAATTTGTTAGTGTATAATNAAAAAAAAAGCCAGTGTCCTACTGGAGAGAGGGTTTAGTGGTTAAGAGTGCTGACTCTAAATGGAACTCAGAATAGAAAAGTATCCTGGTAGGTGGGAGCCAAGGAATACCACCACCTCACAGTGAGCGCAGCAGCTCTGCTCCAGCAGAGGTGTTAGAGCTCTGCCCTCCAGCAGAGGTGTCAGAGCCCTGCCCCTGCTCTGGGAAGGTTTCTCCAGGGCAAGTGTAACAACTCTGCTCCAGTGGGCGGAGTTT
>LOJH01026361.1:0-17018 GCA_001685095.1 Ellobius talpinus
CCCACAGACTGCCTAAGCCACACAACTGTCACCCACATTCAGAGGGCCTAGTTCGGTCCTCTACAGGTTCCCCAGCTGTCAGTCCGGATTCAGTGAATACCCACTAGCTTGGGTCAGCTATCTCTGTTGGTTTCCCAATCATACTCTTGATCCCTTTGCTCATATCATTGCTCCTCCCTTTCTTCACCTGGACTCCGGGAGCTCAGCCCAGGGCTTGGCTGTGGATCTCTGCATCTGCTTCCATCAGTTCCTGGATGAAGGTTCTATGATGACAATTAAGGTAATCATCAACCTGATTACAGGGGAAGGCCAGTTCAGCACCCTCTCCACTACTGCTTAGAGATTTTTTAATGCCACATAAATGAGAAGCGTTTGCATTCTGCAGTCTCATTATGGTTCTTAACCTAAGAGTGTCCAGTCACAGGACAGATAGTGCCACTGTAAGAGTGACTGGGAGTCAGAGGGCCTCCTGCTGACATCTGACCATCATTACATGTGCAGGTCGTTCACCACCAATTTAGTCTCTATTTCCTTTTCTAAGAACTCCACCTTTCTGTTTGCATTCATGGGGGCATGACTAGAGATCGTTCCAAAATCTTGTCATGGGCCTGCAAAGAAAAATGCGTCTTTTTCCCCTAGAAGTTGAAAGGTGTGTCCAAATTGTCTGAACTTGCTTTGGGGTTGCTTAAGTGCATAGGTGCAATGGAGCCAGAGCCCTGAGAGTCAGGCCTGCAACTGTCGCCTGCTCTGTCAGAGGTCTCTCCTAAGACAATGACATCTCAGTAGATGGGAGCAAGCCACCACGCTCATGTACACGGCTGCTGGTTGTGTTGCAATGCAGGGCCCTGCTGTACTTGTAGCTCAGATGAGGGTGTTGGGTAGAGCGCAGGCACCAAGCCCTTGACTGGCAGTGAGCAGAGGGCCATAATCTGCAAGGCTGGTCCTCTCCAGGCAGACATGTGGCTGTGTGGTCATTCCTTCCCTATTGTCCTCTGTAAGGTTCTCAAGGGATTGCCTGTTTATAAAGGAACATCTGTATCTTATAAAACAAACCATAGGAAGGTGACCCTTGAAGTGTGAATCCAGTGGTTGTTAATTCTTCAGGGATGCATGACTGCCTGTGGATGTATAGACTTGCTACAAGAAAGATGATCCTAAGGGAGAACTATCAATCTAGAGGTTCTGGAAGCGTGGCCTCCAGATGCGAGACTTATTAGAGAGGCCGACTGCTCCATGACAGGTCCCCCCCCCACATACACACGTGGAGTCGGAAAACAACCTCAGCCGTCGGTTTCCAGGTGCCATTCTCTTTAGTCTGTTAGATAGAGTCTTAAATTTATAGAGCAGGCTGGGCAGGTGGGCTAATGAGCCCTAAGGAGCCACCTGTCACTGTTTCCTCAGTTCTGGGATTACAAGCACTCACCATAATGCCTATCTTGTATGTGTGTGTGTGGGGGGGTGTGAGTACTTGTGTGTACATATGGGGTGTATGTGTACCATGCATGCAGTACCTGTGATGGCCAGAAGAGGGCATCATCAAGAACTGGAGTTACATACATTGTGGCTCCACCACCTTGTTTCTGAGCAGTGAACTTGGGTCTCCTGCAAAGTAAATAGTGTTCCTAACTGCTGAGCCATCTCTTTTTAGCCCCAGATGCTCTGCTTTTCATACAAAGGTTATGGGCAGTTAAAATCAGATGCTCATGCCTAAGATATCACC
This sequence comes from Ellobius talpinus, assembly GCA_001685095.1. NCBI lineage: Eukaryota > Metazoa > Chordata > Mammalia > Rodentia > Cricetidae > Ellobius > Ellobius talpinus. The sequence goes on from LOJH01026361.1 coordinate 1,721, forward strand.
CCCTCCTGTGATCTGTTTACCAAGCTCTCTAGGTGATTCTGACTTGCACACAGGTTCTGGAGCCCACTCACTGGCCTAATCAACTGGCATGAAATTTAACCATATTGATGAACAATAATATTGAGTTTGCTTAGATACATCAAACGGTCCCATTGTTTATAACTTTATATCAGAAGAAATACACAAACAAAAAGAAGAAACTTGTCAAGTGTACAATTGGCTATTATTATGGTGTCTACCACCTAGCAAGCATTCAACAAAGGTTGACTGAGTGAGCGAATCACAGCACGAGTGAAGAAAACAAACGGTGAAGATAAAACCAGTCTCCCTCCCTCAGCTGGCGGAGCCTGAAGCTAACGAACCAAGAGGCCCCATTGGCTAACACTCCTTGCAATTGAAGAACCCCATTAGCTGCATTAGGGATGCAGCAGATGTCTTGAAGTTGGAGGAACAAACACAGCAAGTAAGTTGGGGTCTGCGGAAACATCTGCTCTCATGTCTCCTGGGAACGAGTGTCTGCACTTGACAACTCTGCTCTGCAAGCCAGACTTTAGTCTTGATACAAAACCCAGCTTCAGAGGGAAAGGGAAGGGCACATTTATGGGAAGGGTTCTTCAAGTCCAGTGATGTGTCTATGTATCATATCTAAGCACCACCTGGTGAAGTGAGCAAGGCCTCTCCCTCTGCCTGATCCCAGAGCTAAGTGTGAGAGTTTGGATTAGTATGCCAACACACACACACACACACACACACACACAAAATGTATGCATATACCAACAGGGAAAGTACACACTCCAAATTATGATAGCATGTAACTTGGCATACATCTGCTTGGATTTCCTCCTAGAGAGTGGTCACCTATAGCTTTTATATGAGCAGTCTTCACTTCTGTTGTTCTATAAGCTCAAAGTCTTTCATTGATGCACTGGACGGTAAACTGAGGAATCACTTTCTTTAGCCCTTACAGGATAGTCCATTGTGTTCTCAGGTCTTACAGCCTTAGGGTTCAGTGTCCCCTCTCTCTAGGTAGCCTCTTACCTCTGAGTGCTGGACACAGTGATTCTCAGGGTACTCACGTCCAGCCAGGGATCATATGTTGGACATGAGCCCTCATGTGCTCAGGCGGGCATGTTTAACCTCAGAACTCATCTATCCAAAGCACAAAGGGTTCATCTCTAAGTTGTCAGGACCTAAGTGGCATTGGCCCACCTCTCCAGTATATGGCTCCAGAGAAGGGAGGACAGAGGCCACTGGGGAAGCAAGTGGAACACTGGTTTAGAGTTTAATGAGTGTGGCAGAATTCGGTGAGGGCAGAGCTGAGGTAGATCCCAACAGGTGACACCTCACGAACTCAGGTTGCTGGTGAGGAGTGACTCCGGAGCACACGAGTTCAGACAGCATAAGAGCATCTGTGCTAACAAGAATTCCCATCCAAATTTTAGCCAGCTTTCCTCAACACTCTTCTCAGCTAGGTCCTGGCAGCTGGGCTTCTGTGTTCATTTCTGCATTGTTTCCTATTTAGCAGGAATTCTGCTAGGCCAGGTTATCAAGAAATCCCTCTTTCTAGTGTCTGGTTATCCAGAAAACCCCTTTCCAGTGTCTGGTTATCCAGAAAAAAAAACCTTCCCAGTGTCTGGTTATCCAGAAAAACCTCTTCCCAGTGCCTGGTTATCCAGGAAACCCCCTTCCCAGTGTCTGGTTATCCAGAAAAAAAAAACCCTTCCCAGTGCCTGGTTATCCAGGAAACCCCCTTCCCAGTGCCTGGTTATCCAGAAAACCCCCTTCCCAGTGTCTGGTTATCCAGAAAAAAACCCCTTCCCGGTGTCTGGTTATCCAGAAACCCCTTCCCAGTGTCTGGTTGTCCAGAAAAACCCCCTTCCCAGTGTTCAGTTAGTCACTACCTGACTGAGTCTCTGACCCCCTCAGGGAATACTGGCTGCCCTGGTCTGACTGGCACTAGAATCCTGACAGGCTGGTGTAGTCAAGATGTCCCTTCACCCCGATCTGTTTTTCTACCTGATGACTCCTGCTCAGTTCCTCAGACGGGAATTCCTACTGTTCCTCAGTATGAGCGGAATGGAGCCTCAAAGTCTCCCCCAAACCACTGCAAAGGGCACCAAGTCTCCTTTTCTCTTCATTCTGAATGAAGCTGGTCTCAGAGTGTCAACAAATGCCCTGAAGTGTTTGCTTAGACAATATCAGAAAATCAAGGAGAGATGAGTCTTTTGTTTAGTTGCATCTGAGCCCATGTCTCCATCCACAAGGTCATGGGCATTCATTAGGAGACACTGTATGGGGGCAGCTCCCTGTCTGTTAGGACTCCATGCTTCTCTGGTCCTTGCCACTGTTTCTCTGTTTAGTGTATCTCTCTAATGGGTCATACCGGACCCACCTTCTCCAGACAGACAGCAGGCAGATGTGCGCGTGCGAGCGCGCGCGCACACACACACACACACGGATTCACACACACACAGATGCACACACACACACAGATGCACGCACACACTGTGCCATCTTCACACCTACTCGCCTTGGTCTACTCCTTCCCCACCGATGCCATGATTTCCTTTTTTATTCCTGAGCTGCCAGGCACAATACTTCTGCACTCGGGACAGAAAAGCCTTGCTTCCCAGCATAAAGGGTCTGCTCGCTTTGTTGACCAGCCTCCTGAAAGGGCATTGTGCCCTGGACAGCCAGCCTCATCTCCCTCCTCCTTGCTCCTGTGCACCAGCAATCACATCATACTGCCCTGCTGATTTTTGGAGGAATCTTATATTTGGCTTCCCAAGAAAGCCTCCCTGGCCGACTCAGTCCTCCACTCAAAAAGGCTATTGTTTTCCCTGCCTTGCTTTTGCCTCTCAAATATGTCACTTGAAATGCTAATGGCAGAAATACCTAGTTGGTCATTTAAATATCTCACCTCTTTTGCAGCACCTGTGGTTTATTTGTTGAATTTCCATGAGTGTGCATGCAGCTCTGCATGTTAAAATGAGCAGAACAGAGTCCTCTCTGCATGAGCGGCTGAAGAGGCCAAGTAACATGAAGTGTTTTGGGTCTAGATTTTCATATTCAAGCCAAGGAGACAAGGTCGACTTTAGAACGATCGCACTGGGGTAGGGCCTTGCACTTAGTAGGCCAACCTAGTAGACAACAAAATCGAGGCTCAGAGAAATCAACACACTTCTCAGAGTTAGAGTGGCGGATCTGGGATTCAGGATCAGTCAGTTTGTCTACAGATCTCCTGTTCATGGTCAGGCATTTTGCTAATAAAAATAAACAGACCTTGGGATCCATCAGCACTGTCCAAAGGCAAGGCGATGGTTGCTGTGGCTATGTGTATAAGAGGTATGTAAGTGTTCACGTGGCTGTGTGCAGAGGTGTGCAGATAAAGGTCAGAGTTTGTGCTGGTCACCTTCCTCAATTGTTCTCCACTTTCTTTTTAGTCAGAGTCGCTTACTGATTCTAGACTTCCACCGATTGGCTAGACAGACTGTCCAATGAGCATTAGGGATCTGCCTGCCTGGCCTCCCTCTCTGCTCAGTGTTGTAGGTTTGTAGTACCAGGTTTTTCTGTGGGTGCTGGGGATCTGAACTCAGGTCCTCACACTTGGATGGTGGGCTCTTTTCCAACTGAGTGATCTAATAAGAGAGAACATCTTGCTACCTCACAGCACGGCAGACAGGGAGGTTTATCAGGGTCAAATGCTCAATATCATCTGGTCTCCTGAAAATGCTCAGTCCTGAGGTTTTAGAAGGAGGGGAAGACTCCCGCAGCTGGAAAGAAAGTCACTAGGTGGTGGATAGGGGCAATCTGAGGCTATGTTTCTGAGTTCCCATGACTCACCTGCCACCTTGGAAAAGGTTATGCAGATGCTGACTCAGAAGTGGGTGGGGCCTGAGACTCTGCATTTCTCATAGCTCCTGGCTGACTGCGATGATGCCCCCCCATACCCCAGACCCACTGTGTATAGTAGTGATTGCTGAGTTCTATTTCTGAAGCAGAGGAGTCATTGGAGAGGAACACAACACTTAGCTCTTGAGTCAGACCTTTGTATCAGGGTCCTTGATTCCTCACTGATCAGCTCTCTGGGAGCAAGAGCCTCAGTTTACCCACTCATACCCTAAAAGAGCTGTCTAGGACATCCATGACCGTGGGGATGTTCTACAGCTCAGAACACCAACTTGAATGAGCCCCTGCTGGGAGAGGACAGGCACAGAAAGTACTATCACTACAGGGAAGTCTAGAATCTTCATCCTTAGTGCCCCTGGCTGGCAGGCGGGCCTTGGCTTTCACTGGCATACTCCAGACCGCTTGCTGGTCGTGCTCTTGAACCATGTGTGGTTCCATCTGTGCCATCCACACCGAGTAGCCATCTTCTCTCTCTGCTTGCACCATGTCTCCCTCAATCTCATGAAGACATTTCCCCCACCCCTATCTTATCATTCTTTCCTCCTTTCCTGGTTTTGGGGATGAGAACTGGTTAGATTTACAGCACACTTGTGGTGTTCAGCAAAGCATGTCAGCATTGCTGTATAACCACACTGGGCTGACTTCATACTACCTGTGAATTTAGTCTAGTAAGACAAAAAAGAGCCTTCCCCTTATCCATATGAGCTGACGTTGCTTTTACAGAGCAGTTGACCAAGTCACCCTAAAGAATGCCATCTATACACAGCTGCCCATGAACAAGTGAAATCTTATCTTCTTCTAAGAGAGTCAGATCTAGAATTGGTTGTCCCAATTTGTAATCTTGCCTACTAAGGAGGCTCAGGCAGGAAGACAGAAAGTACAAGGCCAGCCTAGAATACAGAGTGAGTTCAAAGCAAGCCTGGGTAACTTTGTTGAGACCATGTCACAAAAAAAGTAAAAAGAGATCTGGGGATGTAGCTTAGTGTTTGAACATCTATCTAGCATGTGTGAGGGCCTAGATTCATGCCCAGTTCCCAGCAGAGAAAGGAGGGAAGGAGGGGATGGCAGAGGAGAGGGGAAGGACATATATTGATTCAGGATGGGGGCACCGTGACTATTGGAATAACTATGTAGACTGAGAGGTTTGGCCTTTTCAGCTTAGCTCAGTGTGAGAACAGGAGTATGATCTCATTTATTTAAACAGAACCCCTTGCCTCACGTTCCCCAGGAGGGAAAGGCAACTTGCCCTCTGACTCACAAAGTTATCTGGATGATGGGGAAGATGACTGCATATCAAGGACCCATTAAAGAGATGAGCTGCCAGATGGCTTTCTGTAGCATCCAGTAGAAGTCCCCACTCTGAACACTCATTACACAGAACAGCCTTCAAAATAAGCAAACATGCATGCACCAGGAACGGAGTTCAGCTCCAGTCCTTGCTTCTGTCCCATGTGTTTGCACTGTCTATGGGAAGAAGAAGAAATGGAGCAGGCTTTCACACATGCCCCCCCCATGGAAACCACACCTCCTTCCAAATCTATGGTAAAGTTAACTCTCGCTCCGTCTTTTCTCTAGAACTAGACTCTTCAAATGCCGTGGCATTTGCCCCAAATACCACAATGCTGAGCTGAGACATCTGTTTCCAGTTCTCCTCGGCTGGGATTTACTGAGAGATGATCAAGAATTTTGACACTCTGAGCCTCCACTCCACATTCATGTGGGAGACTGACTACCTACCCTGCTCTGGCATCTGTACACACTAGATCATTCTAGAATTTACCCCAAAACAAGGAGTCTAATGTTTCCCTATTTTCTGCCTAGTGTGCTGTTTTCTTCAAAAGCTTTGTCTCCCCCAGAAATGATTTCAGATATGATGAGTTCCCTGGCTCTGCATTGCTTAAACATCATACAAACATGTACACAGCAGGGGCAGTCCTACCACATAACACAGCCAGGATCGTTAGGCAGCTCCCAGAGGGCAATAGGATTGTTTGGAGTCTCCCTTCAGCCCCTTCAATCTCCGCCCCTTCAGCAAGGGGCTTTAAGATGCCCAGACCCTATGTCTGGGCTGCAGCGAGGATGGAGAACATCAATTCAGGAACAGGAAAGCTGGGTGATGCTCTCAGTCTGTTGGGAAGAGAATGCAACCCAGGGGAAAGGAAGTCCTACCTGCTTGAGAAGACCCAGAAATGTCCCACCTAGCCCAGCTCCATGGCTTCGAGATGGAGGCAGGACTTGAAGGCAGCTAAGAGTGTAAGGAGTGACGTCTTAGGGTCCTGCATTGGTATCATGGCTCAAGTCACTTCCTTTCTTTTCCTCACCCATAAGGTGGGGATGTTAGTGTCATCTGGAAATGATAGTGCAGCTGCTTCATGAGCTGAGATGCTGCCTGGGAAACCCCAGCGTGATGCCTACACAGGGGAAGCAGGCAATGAAAAAGGTACAAGAATATCATCTTCTTGTTCATCAGGATTGGCAAGCCAGCTGTGCAAAGACACAGGATGAGCACAAAGCATGTTCTAGGAGCTGGGCCCAGGTAAGGCCCAGGTAAGTGCTTGAGCTGGTGCATAGAAGAGGCTGTCCAAAAGTTTTCCAGCTGGCATCTGGAAGAAGACCCTGGCAAGAGCTGGGCAGAGAGTAGCAGGTCAGAGAGAATGAGGAAGGCAGAAGGAACCTTGGGGAGGCATAACTTGATTAAAGCCAGAGCTCTGGGGACCTGCCAAATGTCTGGAGGATGCTGAGATGATTACTGCAGACAGAAACTACAGGAAGGGTGAATTGTGGGGACTCGGGAGGCTACTAGGAAGGTAAGATCTGAGGGATAGCCAGGAAAAAAAATGCCTTCTAAAACTTGGTGAAAGATCATCAAAACAGTCATCCCTGACCCCTGCCATGTGATGACCCCTGCCATTGCAGAGCCTACCAATTCATGTCTCTCTAACAGTAAGAATAACTGATACGCAGGACACAGAATGCCAGCATATGGTGTAGAGGGTTTCACCACAGATCAGTCACAGCCAATGGAGTAGTCATAAGCAAATAAATAAGTATGTAAATGAAGCAAGCATATTTTAGGCCAGTTTCTCGGGAGATATTATCAACAGATCCAAGCAGCCCAACAGGAAACTAACAGTGCTGAAAGAACCCCAAAGCTCCCCAAGTCACGTGATAAAAATTAAATCACTAATGAAGTTTGTCTCTGTAGAAACAGCAGTTCTGGTACCGCAGCTATGGGTAAAGTACCTACTATACAAACATGAGGTCTTGGGTTCAGATCCCCAACACCCACATAAAAAGCTAAGCATGGTCATAAAGCTGACAGACATGGGCTGAGTAAGGCTGTCTATTCTCAGGAGACACACACAGGTCAGTCATTATGGAAGTATTTGGCCAGCACTATGTTAGAAAACTGACTTCCTAAAAGGAAACAAACAAAAAACTGGGGGAGGGGGAAGCCCAGTCACATGGTGCATGGTGATGTATGGTGGCGCATGGTGCACACAGTGGCACATTGTGGTGTGTGGCCAGTCACATGGTGCATGGTGACGTATGGTGGCACATGGTGCGCACGGTGGCATATCGTGGTATGTGCCTGCAATTCTAGTGCAGTGAACGCAGAAACAGGCAGATCCCTGCCAAATCAGCAAACTTCAGGGTCAGTGAGAGACCTTGATTCAAAAAATAAGGCAAAGGACGATTGAGGGAGATAAGTTCTGGGACACACACACACACACACACACACACACCACTTAAAAAAAGAAGTAATAATTCTGAAAGAAAATTTACAATGGGCATTTCATAGTATTAAAGAGCCTTCATAAAAACTTAGTTTCAAATTTTATGCAGAAAAGAAATTACTTCAATAAAATAACTAGGAAAAGTAATAAAAATGAAAATGGAAAGCATTAGAAACAACTCAATAGCAATAGAGAAAATTGGCAAAATCTTTAATTGGCAAATAGTGCTCCCAGAAACATCCCACCCCAGTGCCGGGGACTAGATCCAGATTCTTGTACACGACAGAGAGCATCTTGTCACTGGCTACATCCCTAGCTCAGAAAGTATTTTCTTTAGCAAAATCCATTAGTGTTACTAAATTCCAGAGAAAACATTTCTGTTCTTAAACACAGACTGACAATGTTCTTGGAGAATAACTCCACCGAGCCAAACTGATGGCTGGCCATTTCAATGGTCCTGGGAGGGCGTAGGGGGTGTGGAACTGGGCTGCTGGTCCCCTGGGGCTTCCTGCTTCAGGGTGGTGTTGTACTTCCTAACATACTCACCTGTAGAAATAAAACTTGACGGACGGTTTGGCCAAATTAGGTGTGGGGGGGGTTGGAAGGAGAAGGAGGAGAAAGAAAACACGGCAGAGGGAGGGAAATGGGGCTGGAGCCTAGACTTGGGTGTGTAGATGCAGCAGTAGGCAGTGAAACATACAGAGTGGATCCCCTCAGTGGAACATTCCTCCATCTCTCTTCCTTCTCCTCCTCACCCCAGAACATCCTATATACTAAGTAAGCACTCTAACACTGAGCTACATCCCCAGCCCTGTGAATGTATTAAAGCCCATAAGCTTCCTTAGATCTGACCCCACCACCACTCATCGATGGGTGAACCTCAGACTTAATATTTGGGCTACTGTGCCCTGGGGAAAATTTCTTCTTCTTTCTTCGGGAATCAACAGGACAGGTTCACATGGCAGTTATCACCTCCTCTCTGCAAAGATGCTCCTAGTCTTGCAGCCGTGGGACTGCGGAGAGGGTGGGCAGAGACAGCTCCAAGGAGTTCAGGGCAGAGTGGGGTCTGTGTAGCCCTCCATCTCCATCACAGGAGACTGTCCCTAGTTGAGATGAATCACTTTAGCCCTGAGGTTTGAAGGACAGTGTGCCAGCCGTATGTTTGTTTTCTGATCCCAAAAGAGTCACTTGGTATCTGAATGTTCTTGGATGAACTGAAGCTGTGGGGTTTCCAAGGAAGTCTGAAATGACCTTTGCATGACCTTCCTGAATTCCTGCTGCTCTTTAATGTCTTGTTTTGCAGCCTAAGTTATTGGGAACATTTTTATGAAGAAGGAACTGTGTGGCATATTTAAGAGCCTCCGAGCAGGCTCTGAAGCCCGAACAATTCTCCTGGACACCCACGCCTCTGCAGAAGCCTGGGGGTGGGGGTGGGGTGAGGCTGTTTAAATCCTTGGCAAACCCTCAATAAACTATTCATGTGGCTGTTAGGCTTTTCTATGCAATACTATAAACAGGTAATTAGAATTAATAACCTTAATAATAAAAAAGTTTTTAAATCTAAATTTTCATTTTCTTTCTCCAGTCAGCACAAAATAAACATTAAGATTTCATCGATTTACTCAGGAGATCTTGTCTTTTCCACCTTCCTATGTAGATCTATATAAGTCTCTCTTAGGGTTCCCTTTGTTGTCTATGTTCTCTGGGGTTGTGGTCTATAGGCTGGTATTTCTTTGCTTTATTTCTAAAAGCCAGTTATGAGTGAGTACATATTATATTTGTCTTTCTGGGTCTGGGTTACCTCACTCAATATGTGTTTTTCTAGATTGCCTGCAAAATTCAAGATGTCATTATTTTTTTAAATTGGGAGCATGGGGGTCATGCGAGAGAGTAGAAAGGGAGAGGGGAGAAAGGGAGGAGAGGGGAGAAAAATATATAGCTCAATTAAAAACAATAAAAAAAGAAATCTTAAAATAGAGAAGTATAGAAACCTCTACAGAGGTGTTCTCACTGGCCCTTCTCCCTCAAGTGTCTGCTTTGGCCCCTTCTCCATCTGACCCACTCACACGACCTTACTTCTCTTCTCCAAGCTTTCCAAAAATAAAACAGATTTTATCAAAACATAATCTCATTTTTTCAAAGCCAAGAGTATACGGGAGTCCCGAGGAAGAATCAGAGCCATGAGGAAGAAAACCGTAGGCCTGGACTCCCCTCAAGCTTGGGGAGGTACAGTGCCCAGCTCTGCCTTTCATCCCTTCATACTTTGGATTGCCTTTGACGAGAACCCTTGTCTGCAGAAGGTAAAGAAACAACTGGGTGGAAAAAGAGGAGAACTTTAGAAAAAACAGGTAAATATAACATCATTTACTGAGCGCCAGGGTCTTGGCGAATACCTCACAAGATACACGTCGCTGCCCCTACTGTGTGGACAAAACATGGAGGGACAAGCTGAGAAACGTATGTCCTTGTCTAAAGTTGTGCAGCTAGGGAAGGGATGAGCCAGAGTGCTAACCCACTCCCAGTGGTTTCTTCTACCCCCTCTATAGTCTCTTCTCGTTCCCTTACTTCCTCCCCTCAAACAGACAATCATGTTCTTGAACTCTAATTCAAGAACTAATTCTAATTCAGACTCATTGTAGTGGCCCAGTAATTCTTAGGGAATCTGTTGCACTGCACAGCTGTCACCTTTATCTCAGCCACCTCAGTTTTTGTGACCTCAGCTCTCCACCTCATGTCAGGTATAATTAACCTGCAATCTTACCTGTGTCCCACGATTTCACTGCTCTGCTTTCTGTGTCTAAAGATTTGTCTAAATTTAGACCTTATGAAATATTCTGAGCACCACAATATGTAGTCTTGTGCATCTGGCTTCTTTCACTTAGCCTCGGGTTCTTGGTTCATCCATGTAACATACGGTAACATGTGGCTTTTTAAAAGTGGTAGTAGGATTCTGTGGGAAGGATATGCAACATGACAGCCATCAAATCACCCTTTGATGGACCTATGGTTTCTGCCCAGGTTTTGGTCACCAGATACAGCAAGTCTTTATGAGGAAGTGGATTAGTTTCCTTGGCTATATACTTAGGAGTGGAATTGCTGGGCCATGTGGTAACTGTGTTCAGCTTTTTCAAGAATTTTGAGGCATTGTTTTTCAAAACAGACATCCCATTTCATAGCGCCACCAGCAGCAAGTGAGCATTTTAGATTTCCACATCCTTGCTAATGTTTGTCGTGACTGGTCTTTTTCTCAGAGTCACCCTGGGGGTGGGGGTTGTGGGCCCTCCACCGTGGTTTCAATTCATGTCCCCCTAATGACAGAAGGTGATGAGCCTCTTTTTCATGTACTACCCAGCTCTTCATAGAGCATCTTTGGAAATCAGTTAACTACTGATTTTAATGATTCCACTTGGTCTGTCTGTCTCTCTCATCAGCAAAGGAAAAGATGGGCCAATTTTGTTGATCCTTCAAAGAACTAACTTCTAGCCTCATTGATTTTTTTCCACGTTTCCCTCTTTTCTATATCCTTGGTTTCCTCTCTAAACTTTACAAAGTTTTGTTTGCTCTGCCGTTATAGGTTCTTAAGATTAAAAACTTGGCTATTGCTATGTTTGGTGCTCCACTTGGAATTGTGGCCATGCCTCTGAGGGAAATGGCAATGTTCCTGGTTCACCAGGTCCTGGTAGGATGTGTTCACCTTTACCTTCGGCACGAGGCCTGGAGACAGAAGCATATGGTAAGAATGCCACAGATGCCTGGCCTTTATCCAACATTCCTTAAGTCTTTCGGGAATAGCAGTTCCCAACCTGATGACCATTTCTGATAGCGTTGTCCAGCTTTCTAATTGGTTTTCTTTCCTCCACAGGAAATCAAGTCTTATTTGTGCTCATCCATTTCTCCATCTACCCCTCATGACCTTTGGGGTCATGGGGGCACAATTCATTTTAAAAGATACTTAAGCCTCGACACACCAAGCTTCTGGGAATCTGCATTTACAGCAAAGAAAGCCAATAGTGCCCCCAATGCACCCCAAACATGCTAGGAAGGCAGGACACCTAGCCCTCTCACCAGTGCTCTGGCAGAGGCTCCTGCAGTGGCCCAGAGGGTCACAGAACACATCGTGTCATCTTCTCTGGGTCTGCATGAGGCAGAAGGCTTTCCAGATGCATGCTGTTTGAAATGGCCCAGACTACAAACCCAGTCTTCTCCTGAAGAGAACCGGCCCTAGCTTCTCTCCTTAGGAGGCAAGGCAAGGAAGAGGACAACGGCAGGGACTCAGAGACCAGGCCCCAGCGCTGTACTTCCTCTTATTGGAGCCCCTCTTTGGGGGAGGCACTCTCCTCGTTTGTAACAGAGAGCAAGAATAGTTTTATCTTCACAGAGTTACTCAGATGTGAGAAAAGTTCCATGATAGCCACTGCCATGTTAAACATGACCGAAGTGCTAGGACGTGGACAGCTTTCAGTGTCGCAAGACACAGTGGCTAGAGAAGGGTTGCCCTCCCCCTGCCACTTCCTTCTCTTATCTTCTCAGCCCCAGAAAGCAGGCTGCTGCATAACAGCAGGTGGCACCATGGTCTCCCAGCATCATAGACTGACTGTCCCCTTCTGCATGGCAGGGATGGAGGAAGGAGCAGAGGCTGAGGGAGGGACAGAGCTCCGCTTTGTCCTTGGCAAATATAAGAGCATCTCTAGCCCTTGCCACAGCAGGACCTGCTTGTGCAATAGCAAAGGGGCATCTCTGCAACTAGAGCAGAGGCTGCAAAGGGAGCCTGGGAAGAGATCCCTGCTGGGCAGCTTTACCAGGCCTCTTCTGCATGCTCACTTTGAGTCACCACAGGCGACTGCTGTTCTTATCAGACTCACCGGTGTGCCACAGCAAAGCTACACAAGACACACCATTGAGAGCATTTATGTGTCAAGAAAATGTTCACATTTTTAAAGTGTGTTGTGATAGACATTAGGATCTGTTTTAAATGTCCAAAGTAGATGGCTGCAAAGTCTAGCTTCAGGCTTTAATATTTAAGGAAAATCAAGCTACTCATATCAGTACACACCCCTGGGATATATTGCTGAGGTGTGCAAACGAAAGAAACCCTGGATCCTAGGCTGAATAAATAAGACAGTCTAAGATGTACCTTTGCCTTGTACGGTGGTTTAATACTGATCACCAACTTGACAGGATCTAGAACCAACTAGGAGACAAGCCTTTGGGACTGTCTCTGAAGGTGGTTCTCAACCTTCCTAAACCTGTTTAATACAGTTCCTCACGTTGTGGTGGCCCCCCCAAATAAAATAATTTTCATTGCTACTTCATAACTGTAATTTCCTACTGCTATGAATCATAATATAAATATCTGTGTTTCCCAATGGTCTTAGGCAACCCCTGTGAAAGGGTTGATTGACCCTAAAGGGGTCACGACCCTCAGGTTGAAAACCATTGGTCTATAAAGAAGCTTCTAGGGTAGATTAATTATAGTGGAAACCCACTTTAACTCTGTAAGGTGCTTTTCGGTGGGCTGGGGATTAGAGCCGAATGAATAGGGGAAAGTAAATTGGGACACCAGTCTGCACCTCTCTGTTTCCTGAGAGCAGATATACAATATGACCAGCTGACTCCGGCTCCTGCCTCCATGCTTTCCCTACCATGAGGGATGTAGTACCACCAGGGAGCTGATACAAACCACTCTTCCTTAAATCCCTTTGCCAGGTACTATGTTGCAACAATGAGGAAAGAAACTAATACTTAGCTTTTATTATGGAAATTAAGGAAGCTGCCATGTTCCCCCAGAGAGCACAGGAGAGAAACTGCCTCAACTACCGAGTTTCTAGACCAGAGCAGAACTGGATGCTTGAGTTTCAAAGAAACATCTGTAAGCCAAACCTTGCTCATTGGGGGGCTTCTCGCATGCTGCCACAGCCCCTGCTTCAGCTCTGCAGCGCCCCCCAGTCTTACCTTGACCACTTCACATCCCAACCTTCTACTCGGGTCATCTTTAAGGTCTCTCTCCTTCATTCCCAGTCACTCTTCATGCCAGCCAGAGCCCTGCCCTCTGCACTAACACCCCAGCCTGTCCCCCACTTTGGGGCCAGCACTGGAGGGGAGTAACCACAAGCTAAAAGCAGAGCTTCAGCATTACCTATTTGCCTTTCCAGATCAGCGGCTTCATCAGGAGTGGCTCGAGGGAGGACTCCCGGATCACTGAAGCTGGTCCGAAGCAGAGTCCCCATCACAAAGAAGAACAGGATGCCGCCGACCACGGGAATGGCGGGGGTGATGTTCACCGCGAGGTATGGACAGCTGCCAGCAGGTTTCAGAGAGAGAGAGAAGAGAGGATTATAGTGTTAGGATCCGCAGTCACGGTTCGGACCTTCCAAGAAGCAAAATCATCACTTTAGCTGAGTGAGACTTATTTCTGTTAAAACCCATCCGGGTAGGGGAATGTGGCTCAGTGTAAGGCACTTGTCTAGCAATTGTGAGCGCCTGAGCCTGGATCCCCAGAATCTATGAAATAACACGTGTCTGTAATCCCAGAAACTCTGTGGAGAGAAGGGAAACTGAGGCAGGCAGGAGTTTTCCCAGAAGCTCCAAGGCCAGCTAGCCTGGTATATTCTATCCTGAAGTAATAAAGAGGCTCTCATCTCAAGAACAGTGGACAGCGAGGAGCAAAACCCCAGGATGTGCTCTAACCTCCATTTGTGAGATTTGACATGTGCATACCCACGCTTGCACCCACATACACCCACACAAGAGATGAATTTAAATTTTAAAAAAGGAATTTTAGACTGGGCGGTAATGTTGCGTGCCTTTTATCTCAGCACTTGGGAGGCAAAAGCAGGTGGATCTCTGTGGATTCAAGGCCAGCCTGGCCTATAGAGTGAGTTCCAGGACATCCAGGACTACAAAGAAAAACCCTCTCAAAAACAAAACAAAACAATTAGATTTAGGGTGGTTTGCAATGTGCTCTGTGACAACCCCACTCCCTCCACTGATCAGGGCAGGCCAAGCTCCACAAGAGAGACACTGGGAGAAGAGAAAACAATCCTGCTTGTACAATCGATTTAGAATGCCTGTAGCTTGAATAAATACACACAAGCCCTTTGCATTGTAAACACTTGTCAGCCCAAAGCCTCCACCCATCTCTGGAAACACAGATGATAATGTCAACGTAGACACCTCAGGCTGACCCACCTGGGCCAAACCACTCGGGAACTTTCCACCGGCCTAACACTGACTTGCAAACACCAAGGAATCATTTGTCAAGACTGTGGGGGCAGTTTGTCCAGAGGAGGGTGAAACACCATAGACATGGACTTGCAGCAGAGTTTTGGAAGAGCCAGGGAGAAGACTCGCTGGCTGAGCCACACTCACCCCCTGCTTTCCCAGGAAGCACCTGGAGCAATCAATTCACAAGTGTGGTCCAGCTCTTATTATTTTTGTTCTGTTTATTTTTAAGAGATGGGGTCTTCCCTGGTTCCCCAACCTGGACTAAAGTCATCCTCCTGTTTCAGCAATTCCAAGTAGTTGGAATGACAGATGCTTATCACTACCCACCCTTAATTCTACGGAATCCTGTTCACTGTTGGTAGACAGAGGAATTATGCCACAGGGACTGTGGAGGGATGGGCCTATTTGACCGGTAAGCTAGAATTAAC
>LOJH01026363.1:0-18426 GCA_001685095.1 Ellobius talpinus
GGTGGAAAATTTTTTAATAACAATAAAAAAGTGTCTGAAATAAAAAAATAGAGAAACAATAAGTATTTCATTTAAAATATATTTAGGTAGTTTAATATTAAAACAGCATGGTTATAGTTAAAAGTTCTTAAATGCAAATTAACATCAAGTTTGAAAGTATTAGTATTTATCTTTATAAGGGTGGATGGATTGAACTTCCCAAAATACAACTTTCTACAAAATGAAAATAAATGCTGCTGCAATCATTTTTATCATTTATACTTTTAAGTTCAAGTTGTAATAAATATTGAGCAATAGAGTTCAGTGATAATCATGTTTATCGTGGTTGCTCTTGTGCTGGGTAGAACCCGATTACTAGAGTAGTCTTAGCCTTTCAGATGAGAGTCAGACATCAACAACTCAAGATGCTACAACAGAGAAGGACATAGAAGTCAGGGTGCTTCCAGGAACTCCTTATAGAAGACACAGTCAATGAGGAAGTGCCTCATCTGAGAGCAAGGGCCAACTCACCCCTAATCAGTCCAAGAGACTCTAAAGCACAATTAGCCCTACTTTCTGATGTGTCTCTTTTCCCCTGAACCCACAGCTAGAACTATACCCTGCCAGTCAGTAGACAAGAGCCACCCTTGGCTTGTTGTATGTCACCATCAACCAATTATAGGAGGTACTTTCCATCTAGAATTACTTTCTTATTTATATCTAAAATAAATCTTATTAAAAGACTTGCTACTAATTGCTATATTTTTGAGACACTGCAACTTGCTTCTTTTTTTAAAAAAAATATTTATTTTGTTTTATATGCATTGGCATTTTGCCTACATGTATGTCTGTGTGAGAGTATTGAGTCCTGTAGAACTGAAGTTACAGATAGTTGTAAGCTGACATGTGGGTGCTCGTAATTGAACCGGGGTCCTCTGGAAGAACAGCCAGTAATCTTAGCCACTGAGCCATTTCTATATAGACTGACCCTTGTATGGCCTAAGGAATCTTAATGTCCAAAGAGTAACAGGTAGGACTGCTGAGAAAACTCAGCCCATAAGGTGCCTGCCTTGTACGAGCAGGGACCCGAAACTGGTCTTCAGAACCTACATGTAAACCAGACGCGGTTGTATGTGCTTCCACTACCAGGGATGGTGAAATGAGAGGCAGACACAGGGGGATCCCTGGAGTTCAGTGTTCAGCTAGCCCAGCCTTCATGGTGAGGTTCTGGGGCTCTAAGAGACTCTGTCTCAAAAGAAAAAGAAAGTGGAAGGCACCTCAGTGGCAATGCTCAGTCTTGCCCTCTAATTTCCACACATGTACATGCACATGTGCACAAACATGCAAGCATGCACACACAAAAGGAAATAAATAAGCAAGCAAATAAATAAAAAGCAAAAAGATACACAGACAGACAGACAGACAGAATCAAGCACATCTTAACTAAAGCTGTTCCTTCCTTAGAAAACCTTGTCCCTTTCACAGGTCTACTCCCTCCAGGAACTGAGAAAGGAAGAGCTCTCTGTGTTGTCTTACGCTCTCTACAACAAGCAGAAAACACACACACACACACACACACATACACACATATTGCCTAGGAATGTCCTCTGACTCACCCAAGTTTAACAGTGGTGGACTCAACCTAGAATTCCATCCAGAGTTCAGGGCTTCCATGTGTTCTGCCTTTCATAAAACACACATTAAAAATCAAAATTATAACCCTGCCATTTCCCAGGGCCTCATAAACTCCATGCCCATTTTGAACATATCTCATCTTCTGGATAGTAACCTTTCCCTCCAATAAGCACTTCATTTTCCTCCAATTAAGTTTCAAAAACTCTATTGCTAACACTGTTTTCATTGGAGGCTCATTATTACAGGATTCTCAACTAGCCATGGACTTATGACCAAGAAAAAAATAAGACTTATGAAAATGAGTATTTTGAAACAAATATTTTACCATGATGACACATATGGCCGGGGGTGGTGGTACACGCCTTTTATCCCAGCACTGGAGAGACAGAGGCAGGCGGATCTCTGTGACTTCAAGGCCAACCTGGTATATATAGTGAATTCCAGGACAGCCAAGGCTACACAGAAAAACCTTGTATACAAAAACAAAAACAGAACCAAACAACATACACACACAAAAAAAACAACCAACCAACCAAACAAACAAACAAAAAATAGCACACAAATTGAGTTAGGGTACCTGTCAGCTCACACATAAGAACAGATATTCTATGTATCCTGCTCAACCTATAAACCCTAGACCAACCTAGCTCTGACCAACTCACAGTCAGCAAATACAATTAATACATTTAATTTGATTAAAGATTCCAATTCTAACCCGGAAAGTGAGTTAGAAAGAGTAGCATTTAGCACCAAAGATTTGATATACATTTGAAAGAGCAGGAATCTGGTAGAATGCTCATTCATCATTCAGTCCTGGGGTCCTGGGATGTCCAGTGTGCATCATTGTGACCAGTTTATAGCATGCTGACGACCGGGGAGCTGAGAGAGGAGGATCAGGGCTGTAAAGTCATCTTCAGCTGCATAAAGGGTTTAAGATCAGTGTGAGACACAAGAAAATCTATCAGAGAATGAAGGAAATGAAGGAGGGACACAGGGAGGAAGGGAGAGAGAGGGGGAATGAAGGAGAAATAAAAGGACCAAGATGAAAAGAGGAAGGATTATGCACATGACTGAAAATATCAGCCAACAGTGCTAATACAGCCTCAACCTGCAATATTTCATATCATCAAGGGACAAATAGGAGATGAGACCCTACTCATCCTCTTCTTGTCAAGCCACGCCTCAGTTTAGACAAAGGAATATATCCCTTTTGGAAACTTGTATCCAAAGAAGGGCTTTTCCCAAATCAACTAAGACTCACCCATATTCCCTGTGGCCCCTGTTTATATATGGATCCTAAAAAATCTACTGGGTCAGATCAGACTGAAACTCTTATTTGAAGTTAGAAGGCATGCTATTGTCTTAATTTCTTGTGAGTTCTTTTAAAGGTAGTAAAAAAATTAGAAAAATGAAAAAAAATTCTCAAGAACAGAAAAGGGAATTGTAGGAAAAAAATAGAGGTTACTGGCTAAGAGAAGTATTGCCTACCAATGAGAGCACAGTAGATGAAAGAACTCATCAGTGACACTCTCAAAAGCAAAATATTAATACTAATGGGCAGTGTTACTAGGAGTGAGGTTAATGGTGGCTGTAAAGTTCAAAATGTTACACATATTTGCTGATAGTACTGAAGTGGAAAACCATAAATAGAAGGGTGGACACACCCACATTAGGACACTTATCCTTGCAGTCTCTTAGAAATACACAGAGGCCTCTCAAAGGAAGCACATTCTTCACAACATAAACTGTTTTGGAGGGATAAAGCATCCCTTTACCACAGGCCACTGTCACATTTGACATGCCAGCAGCACTGGAACTGAAATAGAAAGCAGTGATGGCCTCGTTTCTTTCTATCCCCATGCAGGGCTGCCCTGTCCCTTTCTATCCTGATGCTGGGCTGCCCTGCACCATGGCTATCCAGAAGCTGGACCACCCTTCACCCTGGCTATCCTGGTGTTGAGTCACCCCTGCACCCTGGCTATACCCATAACCCCGTACTGATGCTGAAGGTACAGCAGGCATCTTCCTGAGCAGCTCCTTTTTGAGCGCTGGTGCCAAGTCCCAGAGGAGGAGACTGCATGATGCTCCATCCTGATGAGTTCATAACCTGACTGGAGGAATTACCCATTATTAGCACTACAGTGCTAGAGTCTTGCATTATAGAATCACAGTGTAAACCAAGATGGGTCCCTTACATTTATTTTTCAAATGATTACATTTTGCAATTATTTTTATAACACTGTGTGTATGTGTGTGTGAGCATGTGCATGTGGGTTTGTGCGTATGTGCGTACAGGTGATCACAGAGTCAAGGAGTTGGAGACCCTAGAGCCAGATAAACAGCTAGGTGGTTGTGAGCTGCCTAACACAGGTGCTAGGAATAGAACTCGGGTCCTCTGCAAGAGCAGTCTATGCTTTCCCTACTGAGGCATCTCTACAGTGCCTACAGCCTGTAATTCTTCAGAGAGTGAAATCAGGAAATGCTGTAAGCCTTTTCTCTAATGTCAGTGTCCAGCTCTCTCTGCATTCATTAAATACGCTGCTGTATTCCTTAGTCAGGGAAATAAACAAGAGTAAGAAACAACATACACAAATAAGAATGATGGAAGTCAAATAGTCATCCCTATTTTCAGATGATATGATATGAAGAACCCTAAAGACTCTAAGGATTCGACCAGAAACCCCCTGGGTCTAATCATCACTTTCAGCCAAGTATGAAGAAACAAAATCTACTTGCAAAAATTAGTAGTTTCTACATACCAATAATGAACATGCTGAGACAGAAATCAAGGAAGGAATCTGATTTAAAATATCTAGAAATAAAGCCAGCCAGGGAAGTAAAAACCCTATAAAGAAAACTATAAAGTCTGAAGAAAGAAATTGGAAAAGACTAGAAAATGGAGAAAGCCTCTCATGTTCATGGGGTGGCAGAATAAATACTGCAAAATTAACCAAGAGCAATCTACAGATTCAATATAATGCTTGCCAAAATTCCAATGGCATTCTTTTCCCCAATTTTTATTTTTCTCTCATGCAACACATCCTGACCTCAACCTCCTGTCCCTTCCCTCCTCTCAGCCCCCCTCCCATTGCCTCCCCTCTCCCCCAGATCCACTACTCCTCCACTTTCCTTCAGAAAAGAACAGGTCTCCCAGTGATATCAACTGAACATGGCATAACAAGATGCAATAAGACTAGGCATAAACCCTCATCTCAAGGTTGGACAAGGCAACCCAGTAGGAGGAAAAGGGTACAACAAGCATGCAAAAGAGTCTGAGACAGCCCCACTGACACTGTTAGGAGTACAACAAAATCCTCAAGCACAGCATGTATGCATAGGGCCTAGCACAGATCCCAGCAGCCTCTGTGGCTGCTGCTTCAGTCTGTGAGCCCCTATGAGCCTTGCTTAGTTGATTCTGAAGGCCGTGTTCTTGTGGTGTCCTCAACCCTTCTGGCTCCTACAGTCCTTCCTTCCCATCTTTTGCAGCATTCCCCCAGGCTCCTGCTAATGTTTGGCTGTTGGTCTCTGTATCTGTTCCTATCAGCTGCTGGAGGAAGACACTGATGACAATTGGGCTGGGCACTGAACTGTGAGTATATTAGACTATCACTAGGAATCATTTCATTGACTTTTAATTATTTATTTTCTTAACTTAATTTCTTTATTTAGTTTTATCAGTCATGTTTGGTTCTATGCTAGGTGTCTGAGCCATCCAGAAAAATGTTTCAGATCCTGGCCTTCGAGGCAGTATCAGGCATGGGCTCCCTCTCATGTCTTGAGTCTTATTAGACCAGTCATTGGTTGGCCATGCCCACAAGCTCTGAGCCACGACTGCCCCAGTACATCTTGCAGATAGAACAGGCTTTTGGTTATCGGTTTTGTGGTTGGGTTGATGTTCAAATCCTACCACTGGGAGCCTGTGTGACTACAGAAGATGGCTGAGTCAAGCTCCATAACTTCCATTACTTGGAGTCCTTGCTAGGGTCACCCTCACAGGTTCCTAGAAGTTTCCCCTGTACCAGGTTTCCACATTGTTCACTAAATGCTACCCTGTTCTAGTGATCTCTCCCCAGACTCTCTCTCTGTCACTCCCTTCCCCATCTAATCCCTCCCGTTCCCATTCCTACTTCCCACAATCCACTCACAAAATCTATTTTATTTCCCCTTCCCTGGGAGAACCATGTATCCTCCCCACCCCCAGATATCTCTTCATTATCTAACTTTTCTGAATCTGTGCACTATAGTGTATTATCCTTGATTAAAAGGCTAATATCCACTTATAAGTAAGTGTATCATGCTTGTTTTTCTAGGTCTGGGTTACCTTGCTCAGGATGATTTTTTTCTAGTTTTATCCACTTGCCTACAAATTTCAAGATATCATTTTTTTCTAACAGCAGAGTAATACTATTGCATTGTACAAATATACCACATTTTGTTTATCCATTCTTCAGTTGAGGATCATCTAGGTTGTTTCCAGTTCTGGTTATTACTAAGAGAGCCACTGCCACTATGAACCTAGCTGACCAAGTGTCCTTGCAGTTGAATGAAGTGCCCTTTGGCTATATACCCAATATACCCAAAGAGGGTTTGGCTAGCTAGGTCTTGAGGTTGACAAATTCCCAATTTTCTGAGGAACTGCAATATTGATTTTCATATTGGTTGTACAAGTTTGCACTCCCATCAGCAATGGAGGAGTGTTCCCCTTGTTCCACATCTTCACCAGCATGAGCTGTCACTTGATCTTAGCCATTCTGATAGGTATAAGGAGGAATCTCAGAGTAGTTTTGAATTTCATTTCCCTGATAGCTAAGGATGTTGTACATTTCTTCAAGTGTTTCTCAGTCATTTGAGATTCCTCTATTGAGATTCTGAATTCTGTTTATATCTATATCCATTTTTAATTGTATTGTTTGACTTGTAAATGTCTAGTTTCTTGAGTTCTTTATGTATTTTGGACTTAGTTCTCTATTGGAGATGGAGTTATTGAAAACTTTTTCCCATTTTGTAGGCTACGTGTTGTTCTGTTGATGGTGTTCTTTGCCTTACAGAAACTTTTCAGTTTCATGAGGTTCCACTTATTTATTTTTAAATTAACATAATTTTATATTGTTTCTTTGGTAGGTTTCATTTATTAATTGTTAATATAGTACCTGTGCTATCTGTGTTCTGCTTAGGAAATTGTCTCCTGTGTCAATGGGTTCAAGGCTATTGCCTACTTTCTCTTCTATCAGGTTCAGTGTGTCTGGTTTTAATTTGAGGTCTTTGGTCCACTTTGATGTAAATTTTGTGCAGGGTGATAAATATAGACCTATTTGCAGTCTTCTACATGCAGGCATACAATCACACCAGCATCATTTGTTGAAGAAGTTTTCTTTTTTCCTTTGTATATTTCTGACTTCTTCAAAATCAAGTATCCATAGATGTATGGATTTAGGTTTAGGTTTTCTATTCCCCATTGATCAACATATTTGCTTTAATGCCAAGACCATGAGGTTTTTATTATTATAGCTCTATAGTACAGTTTGAATTTGGGGATGGTGATACCTCTGGAAGTTCTTTTATTGTTCATGATTTTTTTAGCTATACTAGTTTGTTTTGTTTTTCACATGAACTTGTGTATTATTATCCTTTCTACGTCTGTAAAAAATTGTGATAGAATTTTGATGGGGTTGCAATGAATCTGTAGATTGCTTTTGGTAGCTAGCCATTCTTACTGTGTTAATCTTACCGATCAATGAGCATGGGAGATATTTCCATCTTTTGGCATCTTCGGTTTATTTTTTTAAAGACTTTAAGACTTTGCCGCACAAATCTTTCACTTGCTTGGTTAGGGTTATCCTAAGATATTTTCTACTCTTTGTGGCTAATGTGAAGGGTGTTGTTTCGCTAATTTCTTTCTCAATCTCTTTGTCAATTGTATATAGGGGGACTACTGGTTTGCTATTGTTGTTGTTTTAGTTAATATTGTATCCAGACATATTACGGAGGGTGTTTTCAGCCATTTCCTGGTAGAGATTTTGGGATCGATGTGTATAGTATCATATCATCTGTGAATAACAATGCTTTGCCTTCTTCCTTTTCAATTTGTATCTCCTTGATCTCTTGAAGTTATCTTATTGCTCTAGTTAGAACTTCAAATACTATATTGAGTAGCTATAAAGAGTGAACAGCCTTGTCTTGTCCCTGATTTTAGGGGAATTTGTTTTGAATTTCTCTCTATTTAATTTGATATGGGCTGTAGGCTTATTTGAAATTGCCTTTATTATGTTTGGGTATTTCTCTTATTTTCCAATATCTCCAAGACATTGATCCTGATATGCTGTTGTATTTTGTCAAAGGCTTTTTCAGCATATATGAAATGATCATGCAGTTATTTTCTCAAATGACATTTTTAAAAGAGCATGTGATTCCAGGAATTTTAACTCCTGTGAAATTTTACTAGAACCATAATCATGCTAAGAAAACTGTGCCACACCCTGTGTTCTCCTGTGTGTGGCCTATGCATGTGTGAACATGTTTTCTTTTGTGTTTGTATGTGTATGTTATGTGTCCATATACAGGTGCATGTGCCTATGAGTTTATGTGCATGTATGCATATATGGGTGCATATGCATGTGTATACATTTACATGCGCTTATATGTGTTTGTGTGACTGTGTGTACATGCATGTGTATGTGTGTGTATACATTTGGGACAATATGTGCATATATTTTTTCTTGTGTGTCCCTGTGTATATTTATATGCATGTGTGGGTGTGTATATGTTTGTCTATGTGCATGTTAGAGTATGAGTGTGTGTTTGTGTTTGTGTGTCTATTTCTAAGAAGTTTAGATCCTGAACAGATTTTCATGATTAATACAACAATCAAGCCCAAAACTGTCACACCACACGGTCTTCTGTATTACCTCATCATAACTACATCCAAGTCCTCTCCTCACTAGCCCCTGGCTACCTCTAATCTATTGATCTCTGTTTTGTCTGATTGGCTTTGTTACTAATATTCTTCTCTACAGGCCCTCTCTTGCCTGCTATCAGGTTTAATTCTCACATTACCAGTCCCTTGTTTCACCTCCGGTAAAGCTCAGAGATGACTGACATCTCATTTTACCTGCTAACTTCCAAGCCCTCCAATGGCCAGAGCATCCTTGTTCTATCTTGCCCTGGCCACAGGATCACATCACAGTCTCTTCTTGCCTCTCTCTGCTTCCCAGGTCTCTATGTGAGAATCTCTCTGTTGCCCTGGTGACCTTCTAAGCTTACATGTGCCAAAAGACTGCACTTGGCTTTTCCTCTGCTTGGAATACTCTTCCCAGAGAGGGGCACTGTCCATCTTTTTAAAAGAGCTCTCTGCACAAATGTCACCACTGAAGAAAAACATTTCTGACCTTATACCTAAAATTACAACACACCCCTCCCATCTCTTCACTGCTATCTCTTCTCTGAGCCCACTTTATTTTTCTTCATAACCTCTATCAGCCTTTAGCATTTATTTTTTCTCTATCTATTTTCTTTCTTTTATTACCAGAATGTAAGCAACACGGAAAGGAGTTTGATGGCTTTACTGTTATATTGTAAATGTCTAAAAATATTACTGCATACAGTAATTACTCAATAAATAAATGTCTATTATATTTCTAAATTATTATTAATGAGCTTTGATACAAATTATAAACAATAATATTCTCTCAGCAAGTTGGCAATGTTTTTTATGAGACTGTGTAAAACAGGCAAAAAATATTAAGGAACAAGAATGTTTGGTTACTGTTTTAAATCAACAATTCTATTCCAAGGAATAACAGTAAGATATTGAAATTTTAAAAAAAATAGAGAAAGACATTTTCTTCAATTTTTGAGGAGGGTTGGATATTCTATGAACTACTTGTAACAAGAAAATTAGTTTCAAATGCTCTTCTAGATGGCAATGATGAAATTAATAGATATAATCTATACCATGGACATTAAGGTATTGTTATGGTAAGGAATAGACTTATGAATCATAGAAAAAAATCAAAAGGCAAAGGAAAGTGGTAGAGAAATATACAAGTATCCCTTGGTATCCTCAGAAGATTGGTTCCAGAAACCTCCATCATATATCAAAATCCAGGGAGGATCAAGTTGTGTATGGAATATGGGATTCTCTTATATACATCCTAGGCAGTGGTCCATTACACCCTAGATCATCTTGAGATGACTCATGACACTTAACACAGTGTGAATGTCAAGTGAATAGCAGCTATACTGACGTTTTTAGGAATGACAAACAAATATTCTGTATATGTTCACCAAGATGCCATGTTGCCCTCTGTTCTATGATTAACTGAATGCACATGGATGGGGCCACAGTTATGAACAATCAACTCTAGTGAGTGCCTGTCTCTGTCTCTCTATGTCTCTCTTTCTGTCTCTGTTTCTCTCTCTCTGTATGTATTGTTACACTTAAAATTAGATCAGTTTGTATCTAAGTCAATTCTTTTACAATAAATATCTCTAAGATTACTTGGTAGGCTTGAAAGAAATTATTTTTAAATTTTTACCTTTTTGCAGTATGTATTCTTTATATAGAACTGACTAATATACTGCTTTTATGATTCTAAGAACCATTTAGAAACATATTAAGCAGAATTCAGTCTCATTGAGTTTCCAGAAATTATCCTTGACAGACAATGTCATGAGATATTTGCCATAATATGTTACCATTTTACTAAAGACATTTGCCTTTGAAGACTATTTTTCTTAACAAAAAGGAATAAATTGCTAGTGGCAGGATCTCAGAGGGAGCCCTCTGCTCTACGTGGCTTCTCAGAACGTCTCACAGTGATTATGAAGCCAGTGCCAACCCCACTACCATCAAAGGGCAGTGTTGAAAACTAATGCTTCAGTCAGCTGAGCTCCCAGTCTGCTGACCGGAAAACTGCTGAAGGGGCTGGGGTAGAAAGTTGAGGACTCCACACGTAGAATTCAATAGACAAGAAGAGAGTCCTCCACTTGTTTAATCTGGGCACCATGTAGCTGTGCTAATTGGGAACACGCCTTGGCTGCAAATGCAGCATCTGAGCTCAGGGTCCTCAGTGAGCACTGCTTAGTGAATCACATCTCCGCCACACTAGCTCCATACTAAAATCAAAACTGCCTCATAAATGCACCATTTTTGAGCCAAAACAGCAGATACTCTCATTACTTAGTTTTTTTCAGCCATGAAATTTATCATGAAAAGAGTTTCTCAGCTATTCTTCTGGGAGAATGAGAATGATTAAGTGTGTTCTAGTTAACCTGACTTGGAAATAGCTCCATGCGCATCCTCGGCTGGCTATCCATCAACATATACCCGCTTGGTAGAGGCTGGATATTAGCACAGCAGTTAGCACTCAACGGATTGCTGCAGCGCAGAGCTCCAGCTGAAAGCGAAAAGAAATTCAAGGAAAATACCAATATGCATTTGCGAGATGGAACAGATGGAGGGCATAATATTGAATGACAGAATGGGAAAATGAAAAAATAATCAAAGTTGTGCTCATTACAGCACAGGAATAAATGCTTGGGACTAGCATTAGAAATGGCACATTCACTGCACTGTACTGAATGGAACTGTAAACTAACTAGAAAGGGAAGTGGGACAGTGCAAATATCATCAAACTCGCCGGGCAGGGAAGCTCAGCTACAGCCTTATACTCAGTTATTTGCTCTGTGCTTGACACCAATTAATTTGATATTACAAAGACCACCCAAAACCTGTACACCCTTCAAAATACAGCAGTTTTGCATATATGCATTTTCTCAGTAATCTCATAGGTGTGTTCAAATTCGTGGGACTCAACACTGCTAAATTTGTGTGACCTGTATGGAAGCATGAAAATAGAGATGGAGGAAGAGAAAATAGACATGGTAAGGGCATTAGTATTCTTGGTAGAATGTCTATCATAACCTTTTCTCAATGAGATAGGGGTTCAGTGTCACAAAAGAGGATATATACAAAGCATATTCAAAAGCTTTTAACATCATCAATCATGGGAATTGCAAATAAAACTCTATGAAGTGTCACTACACATCCAACAAAAGAGCACAAAGCAGAAAGGCCAAAAAGACCCAATGTTGGTCGGTTTATACAAGTATGGAGTATTTCTATAGAGCTGTCTAGAGTATAAAATGGTCCATTCTACCTGGAGAGTTTGTAAACTACATCCACACAAGTACTCAGTAATTTCATTCTCTCTTATTTACCCAGGAGAAATTAAAAGCATTTTTATCCACAAGAATCCACATTGCAGAATGTTTATAGTCGTTTTGTATTTTATAAATAATGGTTTTAAAAGGGGAGAAAGAAGGAAATCCCCACCTAACCCTGGCATCCATCAAGCAGTTGATGGATAAACAACTGCTTGATATTCAATTGCTCAGCCTCTGACAAACGAGAAAAAGACAACACAGAATAGCACACAGAATGTGATTCCATTTGTATAAAATGAGGATATGATAAAATGATGTGGAAGGTCCTTCTGTCTATGTGTTGTTTTTATTGGTTAATGAATAAAGAGACTGGCTTGGCCTGATATGGCAGAGTAGAGCTAGGTGGGGAAAACTAAATGGAATGTAGCGAGAAAGAAGGCAGAGTCAGGGAGAAGAAGCCTTATAGCCCTGCTGGAGACAGATGCCAGAACTTTTCCTGGTAAGCCACAGCCACGTGGCAATACACAGAAATGGATTAAATTAAGATGTAAAGTTAGCCAATAAGAAGTTAGAACTAATGGGCCAAGCAGTGATTTAATTGATGTAGTTTCTGTGTGTTTATTTTGGGAGTCTGGGTGGCCGGGAAATGAACAAGCAGCCTTCCTTACAACAATAGACCAAGCTGAAGGAACAGAAAACAGACAGTTGTCTGCTTCCTGTGTGTGCTGGGAAGAGAAGCAGAATGGGATGGAATGGAAGGATCAGAGGCACTTTCTGGAGATGATGGGCATGTCTAAACACCTATCAAGACCCCCGAACACTTTGCTACATTCAGGTACCACCTCACTAATAGACCACAGAGGTGTGAAGAGGTACAAATAACATTTCAACTGTACAGAGGCATCACCAAAATTTTGTTCACTTAGAGACAAACCATCTAGAAGAGTCTGCTGATGACATGCTCATACTTGAAATTGTAAATAAAGGAGGAAAAGGAGCTGTCCCAGGAGAAATTCCACCAAATCAGAAGTCATTTGTATTAGTGTGATGTGATGAGGACATTGGCAGAACACTATGTGGGTGGCATTATCTGTGAGTCCAGTTCCTATTTTTCTATATATTGAATATGCACGCATATAAACACATACACACACAACATTCGAGTCAATATACACTCACTACTTTTCTAATCTTAGACTTTGGGTCTCTAAAATGTAGTATCACAAACAAAACAAAATTAATTTCCTATAAAAGAAGAAATTTTTGGCATGGAGATATAGCTCAGTTGGTGGAATGCTTACCTAGAAAGCATGGGACCTTGGGATCTACTCCCCAGCAGTGCATAAAACCAAAAACAGTGATACCCACCTGTAATCCCTGCATATGTGTAGGAGAGGAAGGACTTTAGAATCTGCTATGTAGTCCACACTGGCCTCAAACTTAATCCTCCAGCTTCACAGTCCTAAATAGCGTGTTTAAAGACACATACCAGTGTACTTGTTTGATTTTTCCTTTTAAAAAATGTTGCCACTAACAAGCTTAAAATTACATGTGTGGAGCCATTTGGTGGTGGCACACGCTTTTAATCCCAGCACTCAGGGAGGCAGAGGCAGGTGAATCTGTGAGTTCGAGGCCAGCCTGGTCTATAGAGTTGAGTTTCAGGACAGCCTGAGATACACAGAGAAACCCTGTCTCGAAAAACCAAAAAGAAAAAAAATCACGTAAGTGGCTCTTATATATAACACACATACAAGCTTTCCATCAGATGGTGTTGCTCAAAATGATCTAATGACGAGTATCCTTACCTTGGGGCCTCCTGAGAATTTATCAGGATATACTACAAGGAAAAATATGATGCAGAGTTTGAACTTTGAAGGCCCTCCAGTTAATTCATGCAGAGGAAACACCAGTAAGTTTACATTACCTGTGTGTCCACATGGGAATTTCTTCACACAGCATTAGATAGTGATCTTTAAGCTCCATGCCCCAATATCCTCCTTTTTATTTTTTTTCTAAATCTAGGAAGTCCATTAAAACCTCCACTGCACATCCTCAATCAGAGGGACTCTGTTCTTTCAGGCTGATTTACAATGGAGTATTGGAGGAAGTAGAAATAGAAGACAAATCAGTTCAGTGTGCTAATCATCCAGGTCAAAATTCAATGGTATATTTTTTTAATAGTACCTACATACAAATTAAATAATATTTCATTAACAAATACTTAGAGTTTATAAGGTATCCTTTATTATTAAGTAATATAAAATATTAGCCAGAAGAAAACAGTTGAAAGATAGAGTTCTTTGATAGGACAAAGTCACACAGAAAGCATGGTGCAAATGTTTTTAAATGTTTGAGGGTTTTATATGAAAATTAGATTTTTGTTCTATCTTGTAAGCACAGATCTTGAAAAAATGGATGAAAATTAAGTGTTTTAATACAAGAAAAACATCTACTTCCTAATTGCTACTCTGTAAAGAAGTACTTATCTCTATCATGAGCCTCAAGTCACATTCTAGGAGGCATTCAAAAGGAACTGGCTTTGTCAGAGAGACGACTGCATCCTTCACCCCTTTTCACGTGGCTGACACACGATTCTGCTCTCTTGTTTAGCTGGCGGGGAGAGGTAACAAGACCAATCAGAACAAATCGGCTGAGGCTATATCTAAATTTCAAGGTTTCACCTGCACACACTGACCAAGCGCTGGTTTGGAGTTGCTAGTGATTTAATGCTGGGTATAAGCATTGAAAATGCTGACACTTGACACTCTGTAATAGGAACACAAGAGGTTCTCCTACACTGCCAAGAGAATGGTCTACTCCACCTGCTCAGAAAGAAACATCCACAAAGACAAACACATATATGGCCTGGGGTGGGGCAGAGCCAGAGCCAGAGAAAGTGAGGGAGCAAGTGAGGGAGGAGGCTGTGGAAGCAGGAAGGTGTGATCAATCATAGTAATCATGGAGTTTAAAATGCTAATATCCCATTGAACAAGTGGAGGGGTCACCTACATCATTAAAGCACAATGATAAATAAGCCACACTGTCTTTTTGGCAAACGTTCCTTCCAGAACATTGTTCCCTTCAGACATCTCACCTTGCAATATCTAAAATTAACTATAGACACACACCTACGTGTCAATGCTCTCCCAACCCTTGTTGGTTTCCTTTGCCATACTCTTCAGTGCAATGCATCCCAATGCAACTCCCTGTCTTAATTCTAAAGGATCTCTGCTCTCCTAGCTTTGACAGTCCCTTATCAAAACATCAGAACTCCCAAACATATTTGTCTTCTAACACTAAATATCACAAATAATCAAATAAAAATTACTTCCAACCTCCTACATTTCTCCTGCAAATGATCAACTATATTCTTGTTGAAAACAAAGCTGAGAACTCTATCTCCTAAGTATGGACCCTTCAGCTCCTAACATGTAAGTAATGGAGGGTTATCAGGACACGCGTGTAATGAAGCTGCTGTGGAAAGCTGAGCTTAAGAAGTATATGATCTTCAAAATCGATTACAAGAGAATGCCAAGCTTCTTTGAGAACTCTTATATCTGACATATAAAGAAGAGCAAAATGCGTTGACCCGTAAATGGGTCTAAAATGTACTGTACACCTCTCCTCTCCAAAGGATAAAAGAGAAGCCAGGCAGAGTTAACACGCTGAGCTTCAGAATGCTGAGAGCCAGCAGACTGCTGAGTGGAATTTAGTCAACATATCTTTTAAGCTTTTACTCTGTCTCTAACTTGTTGGAAACTGAGTAAAAATTAATTATCTTTCTCTCTATAAAAGGTTACAGAACTTGGAGGACCTTTAAGGGAATTATCTCCACAGGAGATTCCTACGGGGTCAAGAGGAGAAGCCGTGTGGCTTACATAACATATAAGAATCAACCAGCAAATGGGAATCTGCAGCCTTAGCTAAAAAGCAATTAGGGTTAGCAAAGTCACTGAAGTCATTAAATGCTTTGATGCAGCAGCCACTGTCTCCATCCTGTGCCCCCACCCACCCAAAAGACTTTCATTGGAATGTTATCTTGGGAGCCCTGTGGTTCCTGGGGCTTCCTTCTAATTCGAAGAGCTTGAATAGTTGCCAAATTTAGCTGGTAAGAAATTAGACTGGTGAGTAAATTAGTGTGAGAGAACATAGCTTTAAGTTAGGAAAAAGGTAGACTTTCTAGGCGCATTTGCCTTTCCCGCCAGGGGAGAGCTTGGGAAATAACATGTGCTGTTAGCGGTTTGAGGTGTGAGGCTCAGGTTTCCAACTCTCACCAGCAAGGCCAGCTTCAGCTTCTTCGTTCACAGTTTGCTCATCTCGCGAGGATTAGATTATTTTTAGTCTTCTTAATTTCCCCTACTAGTGAGAATAACCTGAAATTTTCTTGTTTCCAGGCCCCAGACTAGGAGCACAGAATTAGAAGAAGATTCATTAGAAGAATCCCAGAGAGCAATAGACTTATCAAAAATCAGAGGACTAATTTATTTTTGTAAAGAATGGTTCTTTGTCCCCCCTTGCTCATGTGACCCCTCCTTCCTCTCTTCAACTAAGCTCTGGGAGCTCGGTCCAGTGCTTGGCTGTGGATCACTGCATCTGCTTCCATCAGTTACTGGATGTAATTTCTATGATGGCAATTGGGCACTCACTATTCCAATAACAGGGACAGGCCAGTTTGGGCTCCCTCTCCACTATTTCTAGGAGTCTTAGCTGGGGTCATCCTTGTGGATTCCTGGGAATTTCCCTGGCACCAGGTTTAATCCTAATGGCTCCTTTTATCAAAATATCTCTTCCATTGCTCACCCTCTAAGTCCCTCCCACAACTCATCCATTTCGACCCTTCATGTTCCCATTTTCATCCTGTCTCTTATACCCCCCATCCAGTTTACCCAGGAGATCTTAACTATTTCCCCTTTGGGGGGCTCTCCATACCTGTCCCTCTTAGGGTCCTCCTTTTTACCTAGCTTCTCTGGAGTTGCGGATTGTAGCCTGGTTATCCTTTGGTTTGTGTCTAATATCCATTTATGAGTGAATACATACCCTGTTTCTCTTTCTGGGTCTGGGCTACCTCACTCAGGATGATATTTTTCTAGATCCTTTCATTTGTATATAAATTCTATGGTGTCTTTGTTTTTTACTACCAATGGGGAAAACTATAGAGACAGCTGACCTGAGCTAATGGGAGCTCAGGGTCTCTGGAATGGCAGGTGGGGAACTTGTATAGGACCGAACTAGGCCCTCTGTATATGGATAACAGTTGTGTGGCTTGATCTGTTTGTGAGGCCCCTGGGAGTGGGATTAGGATTTATTCTGGTTGCATGAACTGGCTTTTCAGAGCTCATTACCTATGGCAAAATGTAAGAGCTAAACAATCACACAGAAACTATATTATTTAAATGACTGCCTGGTCAATTAGCTCTAGCTTCTTATTGGCTAACTCTTACATCTTAATTTAACCCATTTCCATTAATCTGTGCATCACCATGAGGTCATGGCCTACCAGCAAAGTTTCAGCGTGTCTGTCTCTGGCAGTGGCTCCATGGCTTCTCTCTGACTTCACCTCCTTTCTGCCACTATTCAGCTTAGTTTTCCCTGCATAACTAAGTTCTACCTTGCTATAGGCCCAGCAAGTTTCTTTATTCATTGACCAATAAAAGCAAAACACAGATAAAAGGTCCTCCCACACCAATAAAATATCTTGCTCAGTCTTGATGCAGGGGAAAGGGGCCTGGTCCTGCCTCAACTTGATATATCAGACTTTCTTGACTCCCCAAGGGAGGCCTTACCACCTCTGAGGAGTAGATGGAGGGTGTGATGTGGGGAGATGGAGGATGGGAGAAGAGGGAGGGGGTATGTAAGATGTAAAAAAAAATTTAAAAAATGATTCCTTGTAATTCTTAATAAATGGATGAATAAATTGCCTCTGTCCCCAAATCCCATTTCCTTAAAGCTTATTTTATTTAGTACTTTGCCTTAACATAAGTAGATATATTAAAATTATTATTAAATCCATAAATGATTAAAGTTTATTTTAATGATGCTCTCAATCTTAAGTATGAAAGATGTGGCTGTAGTTACACACAGTTAAGAGTAGACTTACAGAATTGTATCAGCGCCTCAGTGCATCCTATCTAGCAGGAAGAAGAATTTCATATGTAACATCTAGGAAAACTCTGCATCATGCCCAAGCCCTCCTCTTCAATGAAAGAAGCTCTGTTAAAAAACAAGGCAAGTATGATACCTACAAAAATGATCTTAAGAGCAGAATTTCATCTCCATACTCCATACATTGCCTTCTCCAATAGGATGGGAATAAGTACATTCCTCCATCCTTAACCTTAAAAGGGGCAGGGTTGAAGTCAGTCAGGTAATAACTCAACTGCTTAAGGTTTAAGAGTCACTGTGAGCTCATTCTGTAGGGGCTCCTAACCCCAGCTACTGCCCCTCTCTTCCTAACCCATCCCAGTTTGTGTTCAGGCACCCCCTCCCTTCCCTTCTTCGGGCCCATAGATTCCCCAGCTCAGCCTGTTTGGGCACTGGGACGGGTGGTGCTTGCACCCAGCTGAAGTTCCTTTGTTTCAATAGCCTGCTGGCAGTAAGGTAAGCCTTTTGTCTGCAAGGTCCCTGGCCAGCAAGGGGCCCTGATCCTGT
>LOJH01026364.1:0-16031 GCA_001685095.1 Ellobius talpinus
TTTGTGTGTTGTTATTTCGGGATATAAGCTAGCCGTGTGGGAGCTGGCCTGATGAAAAGCAGGCCTGCTCCCCCTTTCACTACACTCCCTAGAGAGTTTTGTTTTAATGAATTGAGTAGAGAATATCAGGGCACATTTCTCATAGTAAAGCCAACTATTACATCACAGAATTCACTCTCCCCAAGGAGAATGTGTTTTCTTACTGGACATCACAATCATAAAAGTTCACGCTGATTTAATGGCAAGAGATTCATTCCAAAAGCCTCATTGCTAGCCTGGCCCTTCCCCTTGTGCCATTTCAGAGTTCCTCTCCAGAGAGTTGCTGGCTTGTTCCAGACAGACTGCCTTCCATGTCCAAGCAAATACACACTCAAACCGTGATTCTCCATTCTCCGACACACTCCTTCTCGCACACACTCACTTTGCTCTCCACACTCTGTGTCTGTCTCTCCGACTGGACAGTGCGGCTTTAGCCCTGCTGTGTGTAGATTGCTCAGTCTCCCTGCCCTTCACCCCTGGCTCATGCTGGCCTCCTGAACCTCCCTCCCACCTCTGCCTGTGCCCAAGGAGCATTCCTCTTTCTTTAAGACCACTTCAAATGTCCTCTGTAAGCCAAATAATCCTGAAGCAGTTCCCTCCTCGCCCTTAGGGTCCCTTTTCCATGCCTCCATGCAAGCCCTTCCATCTTCCTCACAGTCCATGAATTAGTCCACTTTCTCCATACCTGGGCCCTTGCACACACTATCCTCAGCACTTCCAGTGGTACTCAGTGCACAGCAAGTACTCAGGACATACACAGCAGTACTCAGTGCACAGCAAGTACTCAGTGTATAGTATGTTTTCAGTGTAGAGTAAGTACTCAGTGCATAGGAAATACTTAGTATATAGTAAATACTCAGTGTGTAGTAAGTACTCAGTGTATGTTCTTAGTATGTAGTATGTTCTCAATGTAGTAAGTACTTAATGTGTAGTAAGTCTGAAGCAGACATGGGAAGCCAAGCACATCACAACCTTGCTCCTTCCGGGTCATTTCCTCCCAAGCCATGGTGTATACCTTCTGCTCCACAGAGATGGCTTTCACTAGGCCATCACATTGCTCCTTTTCCCCCATCGAGGTACATCGCTAGAATTTTAGTGGCTTATGGTAGACCTTGTCAAAATTTCCATCACACACCCCAGGGCAAGACGGAGGGTTCAAAACAAATAAATATATGGATAAATAAAACATGTCAACCCACATCACCCACTTCCCTCTGTGACGGCTCCACATCACTAGACGACCTTGGCGTCCTTGTCCTCTACCACGGTCTTCTGAATCCCCTGAGCTGTGCCCTCACTTTTGAGTGGCTATGATTATACCCCCCAATGTCTCTCCTCCTCCAAATCTTCCTGTACTACACCTAAATAACCTTCCTTCCCAGGCACTTTTACCAAGTTACTACCCTACTCCCCATGACCTATGAACCACACTCAATCTATCTCAACCTTTAGAGCACGTCACTGAAACCACTAATCACTGCTGCCTGACACATACCAAGATGCCCCTTACATCATGGAATCCATCTTTTTTTGTGTCTCTTCCAATGGCTATAACTAAGTATACACCCACGCATGCATTCACACACACACACACACCCCTACTCCTATCTTCAATCATTTGTTCATTATCCGTACTTATTAATGACTTGTTACTAAACACACATGCAGCCTAAAGCAAACTGTAGTCCCTACCTCAGAGCTCTGGCCCAGTGCAGTTTTCAACCTCAGCACCACCGACATTTGGGGCTGAACCATCTTGGTTGTGGCAGGCAACTTGGGCCTTGGGGAGTTTTCAGACATCTCCCCTGGCTTCCTCCTCGATGATAGTAACATCTCCTATCCCCATTGACAACTAAAGATGTGGCTATTTGTTGGGGGCTGTGGACCCCCAGACCCTGAATTTCCTGTAACCAACTTGTTTTCCAATGCTTGCAGCTGCTCTGAGCAAAACAACTTGTTTTCCTGTGTTTGTAGCTGCGAGACCCTCGGGAGTTCCTGACGGCAGGGGAATGGTTTCTGGTGGGTTTGGCTGGGGTGTGGCTATCAGTTAAGAATCCCTATATAAGCTGCCCCAGAATACAATAAAGGGAGCATTCTTGGGGAATTCAAGAATGACCTATGTGCCCATGTCTCTGTCTCTCTGTCTGTGTGTGTGTCAATCTCCAGGCCCTTTCCTGGGTTTGCAAAAGAACCTTCTCGTAGTGCAGGCTCCGCACTACAGGCGTGGTACCATAGTATACGTAGTAGCACGGACAGTACAGCTATTCTAATGTCTAAGGGTGAAATTGACCTGACAGAGACCTACTGGTCTATAGCAATAAGTGGAGTTTGATATTAGTCCCTCGGGGCCTGCTAGAGAGATGGGTTTCCAGGTGACAACCTAGAAAGGAGTTCGACCCAAGGGCCCAGGAATCTGTATCTCAGGGCCTTCCCAGGGAGTTCCAGTGCAGGTCTGTGCTGTTTCCCCATGGGAGCCAACTCCTAGCAACTATGATGTGCGATGAAGTTGCAAGACACAGAACCAGGGGAGCCTGAAGACAGACCAGAAATGGAGCCAAGTGTAGTAATGCAGGTGAGATCGGTGAGGGAGACACGGGAGGGGACAGCTCCGTGCCTGTATCCCGGGCTGGGCTGCTGCTTCCTTCCTTATAGCTGTGCCTGTCCCTCCCCTATCTATATCTTAACCTGCCTCCGCCTCCCCAAGCAGTCTCCCCTGGCCCATCAGATGCTCTTCTCAGCCATGTACTTCTTATCTCACTTGTGGTCATTTGTTTCCAGAGACGGACTTTAATCCCACGGAGCACTGGGACCACATCATCAGCTTCTTTATAGCACCCCTTCCTTGGTTCCCTTCTAGGATGGAACATATACCAGTCTTGACAGTTCGGTTGCATTAAACAGAATTCCTGAAGTGAGGCCTGCAAGGTTTTACCTGCTGTTTAGTGATCAGGGTCTCTGAGAGATGGAGAATGGGAACCAACTGATATTCCTGCTTGGCTCTGCGCAACCAGTCCATCCATCCAGACTCAGGCAGGGTTTGACAGAAAAATTGGGCGGTAGTGTGGTTGGCACCTACTTTGACCTGATGTCTCTCTCCTGTCCCACCAGAAGCTCCATGAGCCCCAGCAATTCTGGATAGTTACCGGCAGGGGGGGAAACCAAGAGCTGCCCCAACTGAGAAGCAGGTACCAAGATCCAGCAAGGCTGCACAGCAGACTGTTCGGGAACCATCTTAGTGGAAACGATCAAACCCAGCAAGTCAGGAGATTAGAAAGTGTATTTAAAGGCACCAGTACCACACAGAGCACATGAGCTGGTGCTAACTAGGGAAGAAAGCTGTCTGGGGAAGTCTGGAGCAGTGGGTAACTGGAAAAGAATGTGCGAGGCAAGGGGTCACATAGTCCTCAGTTCTGGAGAGGTACGAGGAAGGACAGCAGCGACCCTCCTCCTCCCACTCTTTGGGCATCCCCAAGTGGGAGCATATGTGGCCAATGCAAACCCCAGGACTGGAAAGAAAATAGCACTTAATTATTAAGGCACTTCTGAGATGGTGTGTGTTTGTGTGTGTGTGTGTGTCTGTATAGACATTTTCATTCCTATCCATTTGAATGGACGGCAGTGAGATGAGATAGGCCCTGGTGGTGAAGGAGGGGTCTGCAACAGAGAGGAGAGGGGCTCTTTCCACTAGAGACCCTCGCCCGAGAGCGTGGGCAGAGCTCCCACCTCCAGGCAGGCAGGTCGCCGGCAGCAACTTGAGCTCCACTGGGCAGCAGAGCCACAGGAGCCTGGCACGCCCATGCATCTTTCGCACACTGAGACTGAAGCTGTGAACAGCATCGACTGCCCTTTCTCTTCAAGGAGTTTGGCTGTGGATGGAGAAGGGGTGAGAGAGCCCAACTTCTGCTGCTCTGACCTTTGGGGCTAAGGATGGGAAATAACCATCTACTTCGAAGGCCATCAGCTTGTCTCAGAGATCTAAAATTTTCTGTCCCTTTGTGTGGCCACAGACCAACCACTACCACCCTACCTAATCCCGGGTTCCTGGGGAGAAAAAAAAAACCTTTACCTCCAAGGTCCCCCACAAAAATTCATGACTGCCATAATAAGAAGAAAAAAGAAACCTTTGACTTTCCAGTCACAGCCAAATGACCACGAAAGTGTAGGTTTTGGGGGACAGCGCAGCTCTGGGCATGCACATGCATTTATGGTCAGTTTAGCTGCGTGGCATTCCAAGGTGCTGCCCACGTTCACAATAGAACAAAGTTCACACACACACACACACACACACACACACACGTACCCATAACCCCACCACTACAGGCACACAGCTGGCGCTGTCCTCCAGTTGGCAGCAGAGATGGAGATGCCATAGGACACAGCACGGAGGTGCGCTCCGGCTAAGGGCAAACCTCCTGTCACCTGCTCGGAGAACGCCACCGCTGGCCTATCGACCACCTCTAGACTGGGTGTATTCCATCCCTCAGACTTTCTTACCTCTTGATGTAGCTCCTGCTGTACAGGATCTGCTGCAGCAAGGTCACCAAGGCGAAGGCGCAGATGAAAATGAAGAGCAAAGTTCGGTTCCCCAACAAATCCCGGTTGGCTGAGGGGTCTGCGTAGCGCATCCTGGCGGCCCGGCGCCGCGAATGCACTGTGCGGGGCGGCGTGGCAATCACGCGCGCTGTGTGGGGCCCCGGGGGGGGGCGTTAGGTGAACTGTCACGGAATGGCCAGGAGGGCAGAGGACTTCGCCAGCCAAAGTTTCCCGCGGGCGCAGCCGGGGCCGCGGTGGCGAAAGGACAGGGCCAGTCGTGAGGAGGTCCGCCGAGCCCCAGGCCTGTCCTCGCGTGCTGCTGTCTCTGGGCGCTGGTGTCCCGCAGCCGCCGATCTGCCCGTGGAGGGGTGACGGCAGGTGCCCGAACAGGGCCGCCCTCCCGCCGAGGTGACGACCAATGAGGAGCAGGGCCGGCCAGGCTGGGCTGAGACTGCGCTGCGCACCGCCCCCTCCGGGCTGGCTCGGGATCGGGGACAGCCGGAGCTTGGGTCCGGCNGGGGGACAGCGTGTCGGATCCCCGCGCCC
Organism: Ellobius talpinus; assembly: GCA_001685095.1. Classification (NCBI taxonomy): domain Eukaryota; kingdom Metazoa; phylum Chordata; class Mammalia; order Rodentia; family Cricetidae; genus Ellobius; species Ellobius talpinus. Next base: position 5,119 of record LOJH01026364.1, read on the forward strand.
GCAGTCAAGGAGTGCGAAGGTTGCCCTTCGGTGCTGCGGAGGCGAGGTGGGCGACGCAACCTGAGGACGCGGGGCTGTGGGGAGGGGGAAGGGAACGGCGGAAAGAGCCGGGTTGGAATCGTGGGGTTCGGAGGAGCGCGGGGACAAGCGCAGACCGCAGAGCCAGCCTCGTCGGAGACGAGCATTTGCATGCGGCGCGCAGGGCACTGAGTCACCGCGGCGGCCGCGTCCTCGCGCGTTGCTGAAGAATCCGCGGTGAAAACGGAGCAAGGTCAGCTGGGCAGCCCTTCAAGGACGGCGCGCGCGGCCCCTGCATGCTAATGGCCTGAAGGGTTGTCCCTGGGGCCTCGACTCCCGGCTCCTGCTGAGCAGAAAGTCGGGGTCTATCCCCGCCAACCCCCTGCCTCCCCCACCTCCCCGGTCACTGGCCTCTACCCTTTCACCATCTACAACTAATGGTCCTTGGTCAATAACCCTGTTGTCACCCAGACACTGGGACTTTGTCTTATCCTTGGAACTATTCATAGACCATAGGTCAGCAGCCGGCCAACTTCGGATGCTACTGCTCCCCAAATCTTTAAGAAGTCACTAGGTCCAGTAGTGGGCACTCCATGCTTCAGTGTAAGTTGGTGAAATGATCCCAGAGATGCAACGGGAAGGCGGTGGTATCCCAGAAATTCTTACCTCCGAAGAATGCCCACCCCTACCAGATTCCAGGCTCGGGACAGCCTTTCAATCCTTCCATCCAGACACGGCATAGGCTTGGAAGTCAGTCACGTGCCCAATGCATCCACCACTCAACTCACTCTGTATATTAGGGTGCCCTTCCCAGGACCTTCCAGACACTCCCTAGGTTCCAGAGTCATGCCTGCCTTGCACTCAAAATTTGACCAAAACTCAAATCGCAGCAGGAAAAAGAATTTTGGCAAGAAATGCCCAGACTCCAACCCCTTCACCCTTTGCATTTAGCAGTTTCTTTTTTGACCAGAAAGACCAAGGGATGCATGCTAAGTTTCCATGATTAAGGAGCCAGTAATAATTTCAACTGTGCTCTTTCACAGGATTGAATTACTAAGTATTATCTTTGAAGAATGTGTAGTTTTCTATCCCCTGTACCTATCTGTGAGAAGGCTTTTTAGCCAATTAATGGGATAATCTAGAAATCTGGAGTGCTCATCATTGTCTGATTAGCCTTAAGTCTGTTGATGTTTTACACATCAACCTATAATCGCTCTCATATATGCTAATGAATTTTCACCTCCTGTTTTCTATCATGGTCTACAGTTGAGTGGGTCCAAGTGCCAGTTACCTAGCCGGGTCTGCCTAGCAAGAAGTTCTTGAGTTTCAGATTTCCAGTACTTGCTGGGAATGGGGACCTGTCGGTGTACCCCAACAACAGCACTGACTTAGTGCTTTTCTCTCCTGCTTTCTTTCTTTCACCACAGGCTTTTGCTCTGAAGTCCAGGCTGGCCTCCAACTTGTGCCCATTCTCAACGTGGAGTTAAGGTGTGTGTCACCATACCACACTCAGATCTCTCTAACTTTTTAACAGGGACTCCTGCATACCTACCACTTGCCACTGGGTCCTCCACATACCGCAGAGCAGGGTCCCACACCCAAGTTCCAAGCTGACAGAGCAGGGACTGTCAATCTACCTTATGCCTTCCTTGTGTGAGGTTAGCGAGGAAGACATACAGAGACAGAAGCAGTCACTCAATGACAACATGAGTTTCTTATTCAGCCGTGGAGGGGGTCTCTCTAGTCTAGAAACCACAGAGTCCACTGTCTGCTTCTAAACTGGGGTAGTTAGAGAGGAGAATGGGGAAGGGAAAGAAGGATTAAAAAGTTAACATTTTTGGCACATGGCTGTCCCTCTGTGTTTGTAACCAGGGAGTGATGCATTAGAGAATGTCAGGTGACAGATAAGCATCTCTTCGGGCACATTACTGGGATCAATAGGGCAGGACGGACAAACATGCAGAGAATCGGGTTACTTTAGTTCTTGGAAACTAATTTAGTTTTCAGATCGTTGTCATTCAACCATATGCAGGAGCTATACAAATCGGAGTGGCTAGCCCCTCCCTCCAGCCCCGGCACCTTGCTTCCTTTCTCATCCTGCTTATCCTCCCTCCCCATTCTGAGAATTGCCTTTGGATGCAAGCTTCTCTGCAAAATAAACCAAAACCAAATCCATTTTACAGTAATGAATCCAAATTATCCCAAGAGCCTTTTAATTGAAGTATAATACATTTACCAAAACAGCATGGACCACCAGTGTATAGCTCACTGCTTTTTCATAAGCTGAGCACAGTGATGTGGCCAGAATAGGAACCAGAGAAGTCCTCCCCATCCACCTAGGATCTCATCACGCTCCACTATGGCTACTGTGCACTCAAGGGTTCTGAGGCTCAAACTCTAGGCATCAGGCTCACACAGCCAAGGCTTATACCACTAAGCCAATTCACAGAGCCAGCCCTGACTCCTGATGCCAACTTAATGTATTTCCTGTTCAGGCAGTTTCTGTAAATGGAATATTGTTTTGTGTCTGGCTTCTTCTGGCTCACTGTTAGCTGTGAAATCCATACATGTTATTGTATATGTATGGGTGTACGTACACCCTCTTGTGCACACATTTTTACCAGTCATGCGGATGAATGCTAACACAGGGGCTGCTGGGCAGAGGGTTTTCGTATGTCTTCAGGCTGAAGTCAGCTGGTTTGAAATCAGTAGGTGGCTCTCTATGGCCCTGATCACATGAGTCCTTGAAGCAGACTGGGATCTTCTATGGAGGTGATTTGAATCATTCTAGGGACTAACTTGAGAGAGCCCTCACTGATGGCTTTGAAGATAGAGGAGACCTCTTGGCAAAGTACTCAGATGCCCTCTCGGAGGGGAGACTGACTCCTGGCCAATAGCCAACAACCACACAAAAAGACTGAATTCTTTCAGCAACCTGAAGAGGCTTTGAAGAGAGTCCTGGGCTCCAGCTGCCCTGACCTTGAGACGCATCAAAAATGAGACCCCACCCCTCAGCTATACCACTTGAAGATAATCTGTGTATTCCTCACAAAACTAAATGTGTGGTCCTTTCCCAACAGGACAAAACCAGTTTCTAGTTAGCGTCTGTGCAGTCTTCCTGCTGTATAATACTGTAGCATGCCTGTCTTTCCTTTTGCTTTGTGTTTTTAGGGCCTCAGATTGAACCCAGGGACTTGTGCATGCTACTAGCCAAAACATTAGACCACCATACCACATGGCCAGCACTAGCATTTCTACTGTTGATGGACATTTGGCAGCTGCTGCCATGAAGCTTCCAAAGCCTGCTCCTTGATGGATTAATGCATGTATATCTATTGGGCATCTGAATTTGGAAATTTTCAGTCAGATAGTGTATGGATGTTCAGCTTTAGTGACTACTGCCAAATGGTTTTCCAAAATGACACATTCTTTATATTTGCCTTGCCATCACCAAATGAGGTGATATGAGCATTAATCTCCTAACCTAATGGAAAAAAGAGCACCAAAATTATTGAGGGACAGTAGCAGCCCCAGAGGTCCTTACTCTCTGTTACCTGCATGGACTTGCAGGGAATAAGCTTGATGCAGGTGTTAGGGACAGTTGGGGATCTGTGGAAACACCCATGGGGTGGCTCTCCATCACTCTGCAAATGGCCAGCAGTAATCTAGTCCATCTCTGCTGACGCTGCTTATCCAGCCCAATGGCATTTGATATCTGATTTCTTCAGATCAAACCAAAGAGTTATATTTAACCCACCCACAAATGTCTTGCAAGGCTAGTGGAATCAGAGAACTAAGGTCATGAAATGAATGAGTTTGAAATCTTTGATGCTACTGGCAATGTGGAGCCAGGCTCTACCTTAGGCCAGATTTATGCTCTGATTGTAGAACTGCAGCAAACATTCAGAAGGACTTACAAACAAAAGAGTAGACACGTGACCAAGTGATCACAGTGCCAGATTCAGCAAACACCATTTTTATATTGTAATGGCCAGGGATGAGGCCAGCTGCATCAGTTTAAAATACACACTCACGCACAAGTAAGCCAAGAACAAATGTCAACACTGGCACAATCTGCTAGATTACTGATAACTGATGGGTATTACTCATGCTGCGAACATTGTCTCCAATATAAAATAGAGCAGCTTAAAAAGAGGAAGGAACTGAGCAGTTTCTTTGGGCTTTTATTTTGTGCAACCCAACCACAATCTGCGATTATGTAAGTGGCATTCCACGCACGTGTTCGAGTGTGTGACAAGGGTGTGCCGTTCTTATGCCTCTTGACATTTGTGCTAACAAGTCAGGCCTTTGAGGGGCTGCTCTTGGCTTGGGGACAATGTTTGTGATGAAAGCGTCTGTTACTATGTGAGCAAATTGCTCTGGTGATAGCCTCATAATCTACGGCTCAGCTAACCACCACAGAGTTCACTGCAGTTGCTGCGTTTTACATCAGCCCGTCTTGATTTTTAATCACTTCGAATTGTTTACTGGAGCTATAATGTCTACTCCTCATACATTTCCATTGTGTTCCAGGTAATGTATAAGTCACTGGTAATCCTAAACCTTCCTGCCATGGCATCTCCAACCCTAGAAGCTCCTTCTCACCTTCCAGCAGTCAATCACTGCATCAGAAAGCAGAAAGGTTCTGGCCTACCTCAAGTTTGCCATGTTCTCATAGCTAGCCAGGCACAACTCACAGTGGGATAAGGTCATCTGGGTCCCACTTAGATGACATGGCAGCTTAACTGAATCCCACATCTCCTTCACTCATCCTAAAGGCTGGGTTCTGGGAAAGAAACATGGAATCCAGTTCTACTCTTTAGAGAAAGAGCAATGGTGAACAGGGCTGAGAGAATAGTTTGGGTTCTTATCAAGTTTAGTGCTCTCCTTCAGTACCTACAAAGGGACAGGAGGCCCACTAGGATCATTCATTTATAAAGCACTAATGAAGGCCTCCCAATCCTCCTATATAGCTACTCTATATGAGTCATTTAGCCATCACCCTAAGTTCTAAAGCTCCATGTATTCTGTGGACATGGCTGGCATGACCCCTACATACAGGTATTATTTTGTGCCCTCACAGGAGATTAAAGTCTAGTGAGGAAGTCAGACAGACAATTCTTACGTGCTGAGTAACTGGAAGTGATCAGGAGGGTGGCTGGTAGGACGGACCACAGGAAGGTGTCTACAAATATTTGGGGGCTCCAATGGCATGGGAACGGATAGTCAATCCAATGAAAACAATGGAACTAGGTGTTCCCCGTAGAGGCTGTAGCATGAGTAAAGGTTCCAGTGGTAACTGTGGCTTGCTGGCTCCGTGGATCTCAGAGATGAGGGTGGTGTGTGGCCCAGAGGTAGAGCCTTGCAAGTTGGGACTCCATCCACAGACTATGGCAAAACTGTATCATAGCTAATCAATCTGCAGACTGAGGGAGCAGCATTGAGGGAGCAGTGCTGCCGTGGCATAAGCTTTCTACTCGCTGCAGGCATCAGATCCCACTCCCTGCTGTCCATTCCCTCACCCTATCAGCAGGCAGCCCTGGCCAGAGTAAGACTTCATTCTTTGCCTGCTCCCATGGAAGCAGAAAAAGAGTGTAAAATGTGATCACTGCTTTGTAAAAGCTGTCACCATATTAAGTGGCTCATCACTTCAGAGTCATAGAAGTGGGTTAAGCATGCCTAGGGATGCCCACTGCAAAATCATGCAGTTGCTAGAGCTTGTGTCTGGGGTACACTGTCCCTGCCTTCTGGGGCCCTCTGTCCTCCAGGTTCCTGGTATAAGTCCATGGTCTGCCCTGCTTCTCCCACCTCTCCTCTTGAGAGAGGCTTTGAGAACTGTCATCTAAACCTTTGATGGAGACTGAACCTGTAGTGTCATCAATACTGTGTCTCTCCCAATTGTGCTCCCAGCACTGGAAAGGAAGATACAAGCTACTGACATCCTCATCACATCCTCAAACATTTTCAATTCGGTCTTCTGGGGCTGGGTTTCCTCAGGAGCATCTACTTGATTTTCTAACAGGATTGTTGGGGACAGGATGTTGTATGAAATTTTCTTCCTGCAACTAGCCAATACTTAAGGCTGATGCGTTCTACCTGAGAACCTGAAAGGGGATCATTGTCCACAACACACGCAGTCATCAGTTTGACAGTCTGGCTTTGCTATGATATGAGTTTAGCCTAATTATCATTCTCACAGGCCAAGTGTACAATGAAGAACACCAGCATCCAACAAGATTTCTGAAAGACCAGATGGTAATTGTCACAGGCTTCATGAAACAGTTTCTGTGGTCAGTGTTCCACTAAGTTGCTATAATGTGGAAGTGCAGCCGACCCACAAATTGGGCTGACCCACGAGCTATGTTACTGACTCTACTCCACGCTGGAATATGCTGAACTTCTGCACACAGTCCCAGCCCACTGACCTGAATAACACAAAAGGCCTTCCCTTGTGTTTAGACACTGTCTCCACAAAGGCTTAATAACTTACAAGAACCTATTATCCACTGCCAACACATTAGATTTATTTACCCTTGAATTGAACCTGGAACTCACAGTGTGACATTTATATGCACAAATGACCCTGACTGTGGCCTACAGTCTCATACATACTTGTCTCTGGTCACTATGGTTCACAGAGCAACCATTCAATAGGTTGTTTTTACGATTCCACCTTTCCGCCTGGAGACAACAGATTCTTGGGTCCTTAAGGTCAGTGTCAGCAGAGCAGGAGCCACAGAGATATTAATGAGCACATCAGTTGTGGTGTACACTTGGGATTCTCTACTGGGGAAGCAGACTGAGAGGGTGCTAAGAGAGAGACTGGGAGACCCTTGCTTGCATGGTTGTCACCATCAAGTTCACGTGAGTAGGGTCAACCTCCTTCCAAGGGTGGAGTCAGGTTCTTTGTTTTGACTGAATGCCCTAACATCTAACTGTGAAGGCTGTAGCAAGGCTAAAGGAAGTGGCTGGCAGTGTCCCAGAGCTGGGGTAGCACTGAAAACTGTGGCACACAGATAAAGTGTTTGTCAGGATCGAATGTGAAACCGTGAGAGTGCTGTGTAGTGGGGACTCTTTCCTGGTGAGCCAGTCTTTACTGTGACCTTAGATGGGGAAGTCATTTCACAGTGCAAATGTGTGACACTAATCAGGTGCCTTCCCTGCCAGTTTCACATTCAAGCTCCCAGAACTTCGACTCTTCCACGTCCTCTCTCCAGCCTACACCACAGCTGCTTCTCTACCACCCCAACTTCACTGCTGTGAGTCTCACCACCCATCTCCTCAGCCAGGTCAGAAGCCAGCCATCTGAATGACAGTTAACACTGGATCTGAGGAACTCTGGGATTTTACCTGAATGCCTTCAGATTCTTACGGGATATCATTTGCATAGATGCAAATGAGAGCTCCGTAGTTGCATGTAAACTTTAAAATACTTTAGGATCCAGTGATTGGATGCTACAAAAGTTCTTTTCTTTGTAACCTTTATAAAAAGTAGGACATATGCTCCAAAGAGCACATCAACCATAATACACAGCTCTCTGAATAATCACAACATGAAGATGGCTATGTGAGAAAAAACAAGGAAAGAAACCATCAGTCCCTAGAGTCCCTCATGTCCCTCAGGTTCAGGTGCCATCTCGAACCCTGTCATCTTCACTACTCTTCCCAGCCCTGTCTCCTCTGTGGTGCAGCTCACAGGATCCTGGGCCAGTTCCAGACTAGCACAGTGGAAGGAACATGTACTTTGGAGCCTTTATCTCCACAAGTCTCTCACCTCTACCACTCGCTTGTGTCGTGGATCTGGTAAGACATACCATCTCCCTATTAGTTTCTGAACACTGTCCTGGGGACCCAATGTTCTGTCCACGTCCCACAGGACAGAGGGGTGGGGCTGGTGCTCAGCATGCAGCTACTAAAGTTTCACATACGTGCTCTTTGTGGGCCTCTACAGCCCTGTGTGGGGAGTCACTGTGTCTGGTTCACAGGTTGCCTCTGTGATTCCCGCGAGAGATGACTAGTCCAGTCATGGCAGACTGGAAACTGTTTGTCGGCTCCGAGGCTGAGCAGTGTGACCCAGAGGTGACGAGATCCAGGAGGGGATTCAAACTTACCCGCAGTCCGTGGACATCTGAATGCAACTTTGGGTCAGAGTGCTGGTTCTTTTAAGAGATTATCTTCACTAATATTTATCTCAGCCTTGCCAGGATGTTTCCTAAACGGACACATAAATGCCAGCCTTATGACACTTGCTAATAAAAACAAAATCCTTTGGCTTGAGTTGCAGTTGTGCCTAATAATAGCTGCAGAGGCAGATGAGTGTTTAGCTGGCCATGCGAAGAATATGTGGGACTCTCAGAGCCAAGAGACCGTAGGGCAGTCAGAGCCAATGACAGCATCAGCAGTCAGGGCGAGCAGTACTTGTGGGGGGTGGAGGGGAGAGCAGGAAACCAGTCAGCCCCATCCTGGTCACATCAACAAAACCAGGGAAGGCCATGCTGTCACGCAATAAATATACTGGACAGTGACTCTGGAGCACACACAGGTGTGTGCTGAGGGTTCAGAGGAAAGTTCCTTACGCCTTCCCAGGATGTTCAGATATTTGTTCAGATGGAGAGCAGGTACCTTCCTGTGTTAGAAATACAAACCAATCATTTACTAACTCTGGGCAGTGGCCTGAGAAATGAATGCATCACGAACACCTGGTTGGTTCTTGCTGTCTTTATGGGAGTCTGTCAAGGGGGAGGGAGGGAGGCACCTCTGAGTCTGCTTGTCCACCATGCAGCCTCTTCAGCTGCCACAGCATCCTTGTCCCATCACAACTCCAGGTCTTGTCTATGAGCTGTGAAGCATTCACCACCGAGTCCAGGTTTCCCTCCCTGTGTGCATGGACTGGGCACAATAATCCGGTGAACAAAGAGCTGGACTGGATCTGACACACGAAGACTCCAGCACCACCTCTGCTCTAGGTCTCTAACAGCCACACAGTGGAGGAAAGAGGAAGAAAGAGCTCAAAGACAGCTCCTGCTGCCAGCCTTCCTTCCTGTTCAGGAGCCTCTCATCCAACATCTTTCTTCCAGCTCACCCGAGTTCGGGAACATGGCCACAGCCTGATTTAGCTCACTTTAAAGAAAAGCAGAGGCTGCCCTGAGCACTGAATTGACGTGGCCAGTCTGCATCCAGGATGACTTCCCCAGGAGCTCCTGCGCTGCTCCCAGCTAGAGACAGACGACTCCAAGCCCTCAGCACTCTTGGCATGCTACATAGCTATCTATCCAGGTATCCCATCATTTTCCTGCCCTGTTGTTCTGGGGAGGCAAAAGCAGGCTGCTTCCACACTAACACAGAACCAGCATGCAATCAGCAAAACAGACCTAAGAACTAAGACACTCACACTACAGCTTCACACACTCTCATGAAAAGTAGGTTCTAAACCAGAGCCTTCTCTAGGGGAACTCAAGGCCCCAGCCAAGGCATCCTGTCACCTTAGCTGTCCCCTCCTTTCCTCAGATGGGCTCTGAACGAATAATATTTTCCCTTGCGGAAAGTTCGGGGTCCCGCTTTGGTGACAGGCCAGTCACCATATTTAGTCCCTATGGTTGCAGGAGTGCCATGCCAGCACAGTCCACCTCTAATACAGAGAATTACTCTGTGGGGGAATATCAGCACTTCATGAGCTGAGGAGACAGCATCTATATTCTTACTATCCCCTTGCGTTCCTGGCTGTTGCCTAGATCTGCAAGTCCCCGACTAAGGTAGGAAGGTGATTAGTAAGCATTGGGGTGGGGGGGGCAGGCGGAAGAGTAGGTATTCAAAGTCCACCCAAGCCTTCTACATAGTCTCTGGTACCACCATACCACAAGGCTGTCCACCTTGGCCCCCAGGCCTAGCCTTCTGTCCCCCTTGCTCCCACTGGAGCTAATGAGGCCTTGGGTCGGTAAAGCACTAAGAGCTGTGTGTGAAAAGTCAGACTTGCAGGTTGCTATAAAAAGGAGCGAAATCGCAGATGTGCCTTTTTGTGTGTCTTTTGCTCCATCTCATTCAACACACACATCTTAGAACAGCTACCCTCTCACTTTTACAGCCACTCCCTCCCTCCAAGGTGCTTGATTAAAATAACTCTTCTCAGGGTCAGCCTTGCTGCCTTGCTTAGAGGGAAACTGCTCCAGGACTAGGGCTGAGCCCAGATGAAACATCCAGCATGGCTCCTACTATGTCCTGCCCACTCTCGAGAAGTCAGAGTTAACAGAGTGAGGAGACCTGGGTACCCCACCCAGGTGATATCAGACAAACATGAGAACAAGGTGAGCTATGAGAGCAAGAGAAAATGCATGGAGAAAGCCCCTAACCAAAGACAGAACCTAGATTCCGTTGGGCAAGTTGTCAGCGTGCTGTGTAACATGGGAAAGTTGTTTTCCCTCTCTGAGCCTCAGGTCCCTCATCTACAAAATAGGGTATTTAAGGGCCTTTCCAGTGCTGGGTCCATGGCTAAGCCACTTCCACGCTCATCGCTGTTCTAAATCACCTTCCTTCACCTTCACAACAACTTAGCTTGGCTTGCCCTTGACTTAGCTGTGTATCGACCTGATATTTGGCCTCATCTAAGAACTCTGAATTTCTGCCAATACCCGCCCTGAAGTTTGTTCTCCATCCTGCCCCCAAGATCTCAAATGCCAATCTCATGTCCTATTTAAATCCTTCATTGTGGAACTGGAGAGACAGTTCAGCAGGTAAGAGTGGGTACTCATCTCATAGAGAACTTGAGATCTGTCCCCAGCACCCATTCTAGCAGCTCATAACCACTTTTAACTCCACTGCAAGGGACCCCAGGGTCTCTTCTGGATTCTCTGGTCGCTGCACTTACATGTACACACACACACACACACACACACACACAC
>LOJH01026365.1:0-18426 GCA_001685095.1 Ellobius talpinus
AAGAACTCAAGAAACTAGACTTCAAAATGCTGATTAACCCAATTAAAAAATGGGGTACTGAGCTGAACAGAGAATTCTCTACATAAGAAGTTCAAATGGCCAAAAGACACTTAAGGTCATGAACAACCTCCTTAGCGATCAGGGAAATGGAAATCACAACAACTTTGAGATACCCTCTTGCACCTGTCAGAATGGTTAAAATCAAAAACACCAATGGTAGCCTTTGCTGGAGAGGATGTGGAGTAAGGGGAACACTCATCCATTGCCGGTGGGAATGCAAACTTGTGCAACCACTTTGGAAATCAGTGTGGCCGTTTTTCAGGCAACTCGGCATCATCCTAGACCAGGATCCAGCAATACCACTTTTGGGAATAAACCAAAGAGAGGCCCTATCATACTACAAAAGCATTTGTCCAATTTGATTTCTATAGTTACAATTAGTCTCTCAAATTATGTAGATCCTGTGCATCTTAATATGTATATATTTCCTTCATTGCTCTGTGAAGTTGTTCTTTTCTAATTTTTAAGTGTTACCAGGATCTGAATAAAGCCCTCACCACTTCAGAAGTGCCCAAATTCTGTCTGTTGTAGAGACTCTATCAGAACAGTTATTTAAATCAGAAGGTGGCACTTGGGGAAAACAGTCATCAATAAGGACAAACTGGTATCATTATAAAATTTTGCTTTCTTTGTTTTCTGGGATCTATTTATTTACTTCTTTATACAACTCATATTTTCTACATGTTCTCCATACGACTAGCTTTGCATCAGGATAAATGATGGAGGAATCAAATGAGGGCAAGGTTCTTGGACTTATATATGATGGTCTTTCTATAAAGGCTATATAGGGCATGCATTCAATTATTCAACAAATAATTACTGAGCTCATATCATGTATCAGCTAAATTGTAGGCAATTCAAATAATGAATTTAATAGAAATGATAAAATCCTTACCCTTTAAAAGATTACATTAAGAAAAAAGAGACTGATTGTAAGCAAAATACATAAATATGCTATGTGGCAGATTGTAGTTTTTGGCTTCAATTACTTATTTTCTTTTGTTACCATCAAGCTTTTTTTGTAGTGTGGCTTTTAACAACTTTTGAACCAGGGCTAGTTTTTCAGAATGATTTGGAGAACAGAATTTGATGGATGTTACAACTTACTAACCACAAATATTTTAATTTGTGCTTATTGCCTTTCTTACCATGGCAAGTCCATGGGAACATCTAACAATTATCTTATATGTATTTACTTGAAATCACTGAGCTTGATAGTGTGAGCACATCCAACTATGTTGTTTGTAGAGTCCTTACACTTTTGTCAAAAGACTAATACCACCTCACTTAAAAGCTTATAAAGCCTTAGTAATTAAAAGTGTGATGACAACAAAATAATGGGCAAACAGGTCCACAGAACAGAGTAACAAATCCAAAAGTATTCTATAGGTATAATAAATTGATCTTTGTCAAAGACAAAAAGTAATATGAAAAGAATAATGAAAAGAAGATATTCTTTTCTTTAAAAAAAGTTAGAATAATTTTTTTCATGCAAATAAGTGCCCCTAAACACAGGCCTCACAACTAAACATGTATCATAGGTCTAAGTGTAAACCACAAAACTTTTAGTTTCCTAGAAAACCTTGGGTTTGGCAGTGGAGTTTTAAATATGACATCAAAAGCACATTCTTTGAAATAAAGAAACAATAAGCTTGATTTTCTTGAAATTAAATATCTGTTTTGTGAAAGACACAGTATACAGGATAAAAAAAGAAGCCATAGACTAAAAAAATATTGCTGATAAAACACTATCATCCGAAAGACAAAAATCTCTGACTCTCAATAATGTGAATATAAAGCATCTGTTTTTTAAAAAATGGCCAAAGGTTTAACCAATATTTCACTAGTAAAGATATACAGATGGCAAATAGATATATTAAAACATTCTTATAAATTTAAGGCATGAGTAAAACGCATATTAAAATAACAAGATGGTTACTTTAATATTGCATACTTATCAGGATGGCTAAAATCTTTAATACTGGCAGGACTAAGTGCTGATAAGCATGTAATTATAGATCCTCAGGATCTATAATTCATTTTTTGGTGAGAAAACAATATGGTAAACAATGATGGAAGTCATATCACACATTGTTACAAACTAGGCATCCATCCATTCACCGTGTGATCTGACAACCATTTTACCCAGAATTACCTCAGAGAAGTTGATGACTTTTAGTCATAGGCACTTTATTCAGAATTGTACAAAATTGGAGGCAACAAAGATGGCTTTTAGTAGATCAAGAGTGAGATATCAAATAGGTCACCGCATTCCAAATGGTTAGTCTTCAATGAATGTACATATGAGCAATCCTAAATTGACATAGTATGTTGTACATACATGTGTACACTTACACGAATGCATGTAAACATATGTACATATATAAAACAATAATATTTAAAGAAGAGATTACTAATTTGAAAATGGGTAAATGGAGGAAGATGGTTAGGTTAAGCTAAACTATGGTGTATAATAATTAAATGCATCAACTACTTTTTGACATATTTTTATTTTCTTATTAATTAAATTTATTCATTTATTTTATATTCCAACTACAGTTCCCCTCCCTCCTTCCCTCCTCTTCTCTCAATCTATATCCCCCAATCCACTCCTCTTCTGTTTCTGTTCAGAAAAAGGCAGATCTCTTTTGGGCATCAACAAAATAGGCATATCAAGTTGAGGTAGGATTTATCTCTCCATGCCCCCCCCTTGCATTACAGCTGGGCAAGGAAACCCAGGAAAAGGAATAAGTTCCTAGAAGTCAGCCAAAACATTAGGGACAGAACCTGTTGCTATCACCACGAGTCCTACAGTAGAACAATCTACATAACTGTTAAATATATAGAGGGCCTAGGTTGGTCCCATGCAGGTTCCCTAGTTTCAGTCCAGAGTCTGTGAGCTCTTATGAGCTCAGGATTGTTGTTTCTGTGGGTTCTCTTGGGAACATGAGGATCTGGGTTTTGGGGTGGATGAAGGGGGAAAGTAATGAAAGAGATATATTGATGGGAAGGCATTTTGGGGTCAGGTAGAAACCTGGTACAAAGGAAACTCCCATGAACCTACAAGGATGATCCCTTCATAGTAGTCTCTAATAATCAAATTTGAATGTAAATTTGTACTTAAATAACTACATTGTTTATTTCATGTGTAGAATACCTCAAAATAATTACTTAAATGAAAGTAATTATCACTGGGTGATAACAACTGGAAATGTTTTTATTTATATAAAGAAACAGATAAATTGATTAAACAAGATGGTATTTGGTCAGATAAAAGAGATAAGTGAAGAAAACATATGTATAAAGAAGGTTCCGCATCACAAGGAAATAAGACATATGCAAATAATTCAGCATGATGTATGTGTTCAAAGAGCATTCATGAGGCCAGGATTGTCTGGATGAGAATTTGAATAAGGGATGAGAAACAGTGTCACAGAAAAATTCAGAAAAAAAGTTGGAGAAATGGTGGGTAGAGTTCAAAGTCATTTAGAATGTTCCTCTTTAAAAACATAAAAAAAGATAGCCTTTGAGCAAAAGAACAACATGACCTAACCTGTTTAAAGAGTTACTTTACCATTACCTGGTAAATATTGTCAGATCACCTTAGATGGGGAATTATTTTTTTTGTGGCCTTTAAATTCAGCTTTAACTTTCATAAACTGCTTATTTGTCCAAGTCTCAAAAATAAATTTGACATTTAAAATGTTCTTTTCTGAGCACATTTCATTGTATGCCCATTTACTAAATTGTAGCAAGACCACTCAACTCTTGGATTACATTGACACTTGAAAGATGAGAATTTATTCCTTTGTTTCAAAAGTAATAAAACAAATGGTTGCACAATTGATACCAAAACAAATGAACATATATTGCAAACAATCCCATCCTGATTACAAACATTTACACATGACATATATTTGAGGAAATTTGCTGATACTTTAAAAATAAAATTTCCTCATCTTAGTGAGTAAAAATACCACATGCCCTAGAATAGCTACATGGGATCTTTAGAGGGTGTAAGTCACAAATACAAGGTTAAAAAAGACAGTATCAAATCAAAATAAATTAGTTAATTCTGCTAATGACTGGCATTTGTTGTAAAAATAGACAGCAAGATCTCTTCCTGAAGAATTTTCAAGAAATTATGTATCAAGGAGCTTGGAAATTCTAGCAAACAGGAAATGGAAAGTGAGCAAACAAATAAGCAGGGAGAGTGCTGAGACCTCTGTAGCAATAGTTCCTCCACAATCCCTAGCATGCAGCCTGTCAGAAACCTGTAGGAAGTCTGTGAAGGAAAGAAAATGCTGGAAAAAGAGCTACTCATGCATGTCCCAGCAGAAGTCAAAATAGGATCACAGAATTCCCAAACACCTTTCTAGGGAAATGTGACAACAGTTCCAGAAAACTGTTACCCAGCTAGAGAGCCAGTTTCCATTTTTAATATGTGCTTTGATACAATTACTGTTACTCTATTTTCTCTAATAAAGTGATAAAAATTCCTTTTGAAAAGACCAAAACAAATACACTTAGTTTACAGATGAAAAATAAGTGTACCTCTGAATGAATAATACTCCTCCTTTTTTCATTTTTTAAATATGTGTCTTATCCTGAGTATGTACATATACATATATACATACATGTACATAATGTATACACACATATACACATATATAGTTATATGTTTGTGTACGTGTGTATATATACATTCAATAGCAGGTTCTTGTAAAAACTAAAGGTTTATCTATTTACTCATGTGACCACAAAACTTGCCATATAACATTTATTAATAACACACTATAGTTGGGAGATCCATAGCAAATTAAAAGCAAGCTTTTTGCATTATCTTGACAGTCTATTGAGGAAGAAAATAAAACTGTTAATGTATGTTCATCTTGCCTGCACATCTCCCAAAATTGGAATGACACAATATTATTATGACCTCTGCACATGGATAAACCACACATTTCTGAAGCTTTCCATATTTTACATATTAAAGGGTGCCAATTATAATAACACATGCATTTTCAGTGAAGAACTTGAATGCCAAAGGGTCTGAAGAGATGTTCTACAAACTCCGAAATACTACAGATGCAAGTCCAATTAAACTATCACAGTTGACAGAAAAAAAAGTAAAATCTTGACAGAAACACATTCAAACAATTCCTGCCCACCAACTCAACTCTATAGAAGACATTAGATGAAAATTTTCATTGTGAAGAGAAGACAAATGATCTTTAAAAGAATACAGGGAATGAATAATCTAAGAACACATAAGCAAGAGAGGGAAAGAAACACAACTACAACAGAACAACAGGAATTAAGTAACACTGTTTAGTAATCACTCTCAATATTAATAAAATCAATTACCCAATAAAAAGTCACAGACTAACAGACAATTTAGAAAACAAGATGCATCTTTCTGCTGCATGAAAGAGGCATACCTCACCATCAAGAACAGATAACATCTTAGCACGAAAAGATGGAAAAAAGGTATACCATCAAGTGGAACCAATAAATAAGAATGCAGCAATTTGAATATATGACAAAATATATTCAAACTAAAACCTATCAGAAGAAACAGGGAAGGACTCTCTACATCAAGGAAAAAACAATCAACCAAGAAAATATTAAAATTCTAAATATTTGTATATTAAACACAAGAACATTAATTTAATAAAGGGCACTCCTTCATCTAGCATCACATATTAACCCCAATAATGTGATAATGAAATGAGTGGCTTCACTTTGCTATTCTTACCATGGTCAGGTTATCCAGGCAAAAACTAAATAGAGAAACATTGGAGTTAAATAGCATCATAAATCAAATGGACCTAGCAGTTAACCATAGAACATTCCACCTGAAGAACATACCTTATTCTCAGTAGCCACTGAAATTTGTCTAAAATTGACCACATATTAAAGCAAGTCAAGTACTACCAAATGTAGAAACAATGAAATAATACCTTTTATCTGACTTGATCACCATGGATTAATGCTGAATATCAATAAAGTAGAAATGACAGAAAGTATACAAATGTACGGAAACAAACAACTCACTAATATATAAAATTTGGGTCAATGCAGAAATAAATAAGGGAATTAAAATCTTTAATGTTGAATTAAAATGAAAACACAAACATACCCAAACCTATGTGGCATGATAAAGGCAGTTCTAAGAAGAGACAAGGCTATAGCACTAAGCCCGTATATAAACAAGCAAACAAATAAAACAAGACAAAAAAACTGTAGATATTTCATATAAATAACTTATTGACATACTTGAATGCTCTAAATAAAAGAAGGAGAAATAATACCCAAGAAGAGTAGATAAAAAGAAAGAATCAATCTCAGTTCTGAAATTAATGAAACAGAAAGAACAAAAATCAACACCAACTGAAGCAGGGCTGGACAATAGCGCAAGCATAAGCAAGTGCATGCAAACTCACAATGAATAAGCAAAATTGGCCAAAACAACCTGTCAGTGGACCAAAAGCACGGTAACTAATGACACACTCCATGCCAATCACAACATGCCAGCAGTAATGGCCAGTTTCAAAAGGAACAACAGCAACAAAGTTCTTGCTGCAGTTTGATTTCCCTAGCCCCATAAAAATCCCCAACCTTTTTACAACAAAAAGCTTCTTCAGTGGAATCTCTCAGAGCCTCAGAGTCTGTGTCTTTGCCTCCATGTCTTCTCATCCCCTGTCCCCTGGGAAACAAGGGTCAGGGATCACAGAATAGGCAGCAGCTACAAGCCCTCAAGGACTACAGCCAACAACAACAAAAGTCAAAGAAAGAGAAGAGTTGATTCTTTGAGAGACTCAACTAGATTAATAAACATTTATCCAATGAAAGAAAGAAGACCCAAATTCATAAAACTAGAGATGAAAAGGGAGACATTACAAAAGACACCAAACAGTCTTAGAGAATTGAGCAGTTAAGAACATTGCTTCATCTTTCAGAAGACTTGGTTCAATTTTTAGCACCTATATAGTAGCTCACAACTACTTGAAATTCCAGTTCCAGGGATGCAACATCCTTTTTGATGTTTATGCATACATACACACATGTACATATATATAAGTCATACACATACAATAATAGCAAGCAGTAACAGACCCCATAGGAATTCATAGAATAATAAGGACATGCTCCAAATTCTTTATTCCAACAAACTATAGAAGTAGATGGATTTCTTGATTTATATATATATATATTATATTTATTTATAATATTTATTGTATTATATATATAAATGTATACTTATATATATATATATAAATCAAGAAATCCATCCACTTCTGCAGTTTGGATATCAAGTTAAATAATAAAGAAATAAATATAAGTAGTAATTAAAAGAGTCCCAATGAGCAAAAGCAGAGTCAGATCAGATGTATTCAGCACAGATTTCTACCAGACCTTCAAATAAAAAGTAAATTAATACTTCTCAAAACAGTCTATAAAATAGAAACCTAAGGAATATTTCCTTGTATACAGGCTACACCAGTCCGAGCAGATGAGTGACCCACCTGCTACTCCCTAGACTCAGCTCTCAAAGACCCATTCTTCCTCCCTTCATGCCCCTCAGCCAAGTCCTGCCCTTAGCTCTGGTGGACTTATGCAGCTCAGACATGGTGGTTTTTCTTTATAAAAATTGCTATAGTCATGATGTAACTTCACAGTAACAGAAACCCTAACTAAGGAAGATGTTTGTACTAGGGACTACTGTTGTCATAGGCCTGACCATGCTTTTGTTTAAAAGAATTTTGAGTTTGGATCTTGGGTTGGGAAATCAGTGGAATGCTTTAAGCACTGCTTACTGGACCATACTAGTAGGAACGTGAAAAATGTGAACTGTGGGTTCAGGGTTCAAGAGGTTTCAGAGTGGAAGAATTTTAGTACATTGCCTAGAGATCATTCTTGTGATGTTTCAGTGAAGAATGTGTCTGCTTTTTGCCCTTGTCCAAAGAGTCTGCTTAAGGCTAAATTGAGGAGATTTGTGTTAATTCTATTGTTGGAGGAAAGCTCAAAACAGACTATCACTCTGTCATGTGATTATCAGTGGCAACTGTAATAATATCTAATGAAAAGAGCAAGCTGAGTAAGGAAATATAGAAAATAAACAATTTGAGGAGACAAGTAGCACCAAAAAATAGAATGGCACTAAATTCTATGTTAAAGGTGATAAAGAGATTAAGAAATGAAACAAAGGAGTGGTGATACCCAGCGCAAGATCCTACCCAGCTAAATTTCAAATTTTTAAACAGGAATTAAAATTTTACAGCCTTGTGTGGTGGTGCTTTGTCAATTAAATTAAATGTTTTCTTTTATAAGAATTGGCATGATTGTCGTCATGGTGTCTCTTCACAGCAAGAGAAACCCTAAATAAGACTCGGCTGAAGACCATACCAGTCAGAAGAACAGAGAACCTCTGCTGTACCAAAGGTCAAGCTAGCCACCAAAAGGCCAGCCCCCAACTTTGACAGAGACTCCATACTGGATCAGAGTTCACACCAGTCACAAAAAATCTAGGCCACAAAAACCAGAAGACCAAAGAGGAAACAGAGACCAAGAAACAACACATTTGTCCAACAAAGTCAAACTAAGAAATCAGCACCTAAACCTATAATTGTCCCCAATCCAGATACATAAACGAGAGTATAAGAATATAATCAAGAACACCAGGGTAATATGGAACAATCAGAACCAAGGTATTCTATGTCAGCAAGACTTGAATTCTCCATCACATTTGACACACAAAAAATGACCTTAAAAACAAATTTATGAAGATGATAGAGGTCTTTAAAGAAGGAACAATAGTCCCATACAGACACTGAGGATAAGACAAACAAAAAAATATGGAGAAAAATCAATAAACCCATTAAAGAATATGAAGAAAGAAAAACAAATGAAAGAAACTACAAGACCTATAAATTGAAATAGAAGCAATAGGGAAAACACAAACTTAAGGAATTCTGGAAATAGAAAATGTAGGTAAGGGAACAGGAACCACAAAATGCAAGCATCACTAAAACAATACAAGAGACAGAAGATAGAATCTCAGGCATTAAAGATATGATAGAAAATTGATTCATCAGTCAAACAAATGGTAAATCTAAAAATATTACTAACACAAAACATCCAGAAAATATGGAACACTATGAAAAAAACAAATCTAAGAATAATAGGAATAAAAGAAAAAGAATTCCAGATAAAAAACACAGAAAATATATTTAACAAAATGATTGAAGAAAAGTTTCCTAACCAAAGAAGGGCATGCCCATAAAGGTACAAGAAGTTTAGAGAACACCAAGTAGATTGGATCAGGAAAGAAATTACACTCACCATATAATAATCAAAACACTAAACATACAGAATAAATAAAAGTTGACAAGGCAAAAGTTCAAATAACATATAAAGTCAGGCCTATAAGAATTATACCTGAGTTCTCAATGACTTGTACTCTAAGAAACTGAAGTTGCCAGCCCAGACTACTATATCCAGCAAAACTTTCAATCACTGTAGATGGACAAAACAAGATATTTCATTACAAAGTTAAATTTAAACAGTATCTAACCATAAATTCAATCCTACAGAAGGTGTTTGAAACAAAACTCTCACACAAGAAAGTTAACCACACCCATGCAATAAATCTGACACCAGTAAAGCCGAAAGAATAAACACACACACATGGAGAGAGAGAGAGAGAACAACCACCAACAACAACACCAAAATAACAAGAATTAGCAATCATTGGATATTAATATCTCTCAATATCAGTGAACTCTGTTCCGCAATAAAAATGCACAGGCTAACAGAATAGATACAAAAATATTATTCATTCTTCTGCTGCCTTCAAGAAACACACCTCAACATGAAAGATAGACATGACCTCAAGTAAAGGGTTGAAAAAATGATTTTCTATGTGATTGAACACAAGAAGCAAACTGATGTAGATATCCTCATAACTAACAAAATAGACTTCAAAGTAAGTTAATTAAAAGAGATGGGAAGGAAATTTCATACTCATCAAAGTAAAAATGTATCAAGATTATATTACAATGTTTAATATCTGTGCCCCAAACACATAGGCACTCACATTTATAAATGAAACATTACTGAAGCTTAAATAATACATCAAACCTCAATACCTTCAATACCTAACTTCTGCTACAGGACAGGTTTTCTAGATGAGAGAGAGAGAGAGAGAGAGAGAGAGAGAGAGAGAGAGAGGAGCTAAGAGACATAAGGAATCAATTGGACCTAATAAATATTTATAGAGCATTTTACACAAACACAAAAGAATATACATTCTCTCAGGACCTCACAGAATATCCTTGAAAACTGACCACATACTCAATCACAAAGCAAGATTCAACAGATACAAGAAAATTGAAATAATCCTCTGTATATTGTCAGACCACCATAGATTCAAGCTGAATTTCAATAAGTACAAAAAAACAGAAAACCTACAAACTCAAGGAAACTGAAAAACTCAAGGCTGAATAACTATTGGGTCAGGCAGAAATAATAAAGAAATTAAAGACTTCCTAGAATACAATGAAAATTAATACACAACATATCAAAATCTATGGGACATACTGAAAGCAGTGCTAGGTGGAAAGTTCAGAGCACTAAGTGCCTTCATAAAATATTTGGAGAGATCTCAGGGTAGTGACTTAATAGCACACCTGAAAGCTCTAGAACAAAAAAACTAGACATATCAAAAAGGAGTGAATAGCAGGAAGCAATCAAACTGAGGACTGAAATCAATAAATGGTATAAAAGAGAACAATACAAACAAGAATCAATGAAACAAAGTGTTGATTCATTGAGAAAGTTGCCAAGATAGACAAACCCCTATTCACACTAACCAAAAGGCAGAGAGAGAATACCCAAATGAATAAAATCAGAAACCAAAAGGGGGACATAGCAACAGACACCAAAGAATACTTTGATCATACTTCAAAAATCTGTACTACACAAAATTGGAAAACTAAAAGATATGGAAAATTTCATAATGGATGCCATTTATCAAAGTTAAATCAAGATCAGAGACACAATTTAAATAGGCCTATAACCCCTCAGTAAATATAAACAGCCATTAAAGTTCTCCCAATAAAAAAGCCCTGGGCCAGATAGTTTTAATGCAGAATTCTACTAGACTTCCAATGAAGAGATAATAACAACACTTTTCAAATTATTTCACAAAATATAAAGAAGAAACAGCCAAAATTCAATTAAGGAGTCCATAGTCACTGTGATACCCAAACCACACAAAGTTTTAACTAAGAAAAAATTTATAGGCAAGTCTCCCTTATGAACATGATGCAGAAACACTCAATAAAATACTGAGAAACCAAATCTAAGAACACAACAAAGAGATCATCTACCACGATCAAATAGTTTTCATCTCAGAGATGCAGAAATGATTCAATATGTGAAAATCTGTCAATGTAATCCTCCATATAAATAAATTGAAAAACACATGATCATCTCATTAGTTGCTCTAAAAGCCTTTGGCAAAATTCAATACCCCTTCACAATGAAGGTCTTGGGGAGATCAGGGATACAAGGGAGACACCAAAAATAATAAAGGCAGTTACAGTAAGTATATAGCCAACATCAAATTAAATGGATAGAAACTTCAGAGGGATTCCACTAAAATCAGGAACAAGACAAGACTTTCCACTCTTTTTATATCTATTCAATATAGTACTTAAAGTTCTAGCTTGAACAACAAGAAAGATAAAAGAGATCAAGGGGATATAAATTGGAAAGGAAAAAGTATTGTTGTTGATAGTATACATAAGCACCTGTGAACATTCTACCAGAAAAGGTCTAGATGTGACAAATACCTTTAGTATTTATCAACCTGTTTTTATGCCAGTGCCATGTAGTTTTTATTACAAAAACTCTGTAATACGGCTTGAAATCAGGGATGATGATACCTCAGGACGTTCTTTTATTGTGCAGTATTGTTTTAGGTATCCTGGGTATTTTGTTTATCCATATGAAGTTGAGTATTGTTATTTCAAGGTCTGTAAAGTATTGTGTTAGTGTTTTAATGGGGATTGCATTGAATCTGCAGATTACTTTTAGTAGAATGGCTATATTAATCCTACTGTGCCATGGGCATGGGAGATTTTCTCACCTTTTGATATCTTTTTTAATTTTCTTCTTCAAAAACTTGAGGCTTTATGTCATACAGGTCTTTCAATTGCTTCGTAAAGTTACCACAAGATACTTTATATCATTTGCAGATATTGTGAAGGGTGTTGTTTCCCTGATTTCTTTCTCAGACAATTTGTCATTAGTATATAGGGAAGTTACTGCTTTTTTGACTTAATTTTATATTCAATCACTTTGCTGAGGGGAAATGAATAGGGTTTATCTGAGGAAGAGGGGAGGTACGGGAGAGAGACTAAAGAGAGTGGAGGAAGGGAAAACTACAGTCAGGATGGAATATATGAGAGAGTAATAAATACATGCCATTTATTTAAAAACACTGCTGATACATACAAGAAAAAATGAAGCATGACAAAACTCCAGAGAATCATGTTGCATGACAAAGTCAATTCCTGAAGTGGGTTAGCTACAGTCATTCCTCTAACAAAGCACCCTCTACCCACTTTTATGCAACCTAGCATAATTAAACTCAGTGGATCAAAAAGAAATTGTGTAAAGAGTGGGTTTATTTAGGAAGAGGAAGGGGTCTTGATGAAGAAGACCAGAAAGGCATGAATGAGAGAAGGAACTGGGGTAAGGGGTAGGGGGAGAACATCAATGTAATGGCACTGCATTGTGCTCATGTACTAAATTGTCAAAGGAAAACTAAAAGAAACATTTCCTAACTTTTTAATAAAACCACTATAATACTGATAACAAAACCGTACAAGGATGCAACATAAAAAATATAGAGCAATATTCCTTATGACCATGGATGCAAAATACTTACAACCTGTAGACAGATATTTCTTTGAGCCACCAGCTCACAAAAAATGACTTGGAGACATTAATTATGAAAGCTTGGCCTTAGTTTAGGATTTTTCCTAACTAGTTCTTATAACTTTAATTAACCCATTTTTTATTTAAAGATTTTTTTTTCATTTTACATAGCAACCACAGCTCCCCCTCACTCCTCTCCTCCTGCTCCTTGCCACCTTCCCTGCACCCAAGCCCCAACCACTCCTCAGAAAGTGTAAGGCTTTCCATGGGGGGTCAATGTCTGGCATATCAAGTTGAGGCAGGATTGAGCCCCTACACCCATACCAAGGCTGAGCAAGGTATCCCTTCATAGGCAATGAACTCAAAAAGTCAGTTCATGCTCTAGAGATAAATCCTGATCCCATTGCTAGTGGCCCCACAGACTGCCCAAGCCACAGAACTGCCACCCATATTCAGAGGACCTCGTTCAGTCTTTACATGTTGGTATGCAGTTATGCCAGCACCATTTTTTGAATATGCTTTCTTTTTTCCATTATGCAATTTTGGCTTCTTTCTAAAAAACCAGGTGTCCATAGGTGTGTGGATTAGTATCAGGGCCTTTGATTAGATTTTATTGACCCATGTGCCTGTTATTATGCCAATACCAAACTGCTTTTATTATTGTAGCTCTGCAATATAGCTTGAAGTCAGCAATGCTGATGCCTCTGGAGGTTGTTTTACTGTACAGATTGTTTTGGCTATCCTGGTTTTTGTTGTTGTTTCTGTTTTTCTATATGAAGTTGAATATTGTTCCTTGGAGCTATCTGAAGAACTGTGAT
This sequence comes from Ellobius talpinus, assembly GCA_001685095.1. Taxonomy (NCBI): domain Eukaryota; kingdom Metazoa; phylum Chordata; class Mammalia; order Rodentia; family Cricetidae; genus Ellobius; species Ellobius talpinus. The sequence goes on from LOJH01026365.1 coordinate 13,827, forward strand.
GAGATTTTAATGAGGACTGCATTGAATCTGTAGATTGCTTTTGGTAAGATTGTCATTTTTACTATGCTGACGATACCATGGGAGATCTTTTCATTTTCTGATATCTTCTTCAATTTCTTTCTTGAGAGATTTAAAGTTCCTATCACACAAGTCTTTCACTTGTTTGGTTAGTTTATATTATTTGTTCCTATTGTAAAGGGTGATGTTTTCCTGATTTATTTTTTTAGCCCATTTATCATTTGTGTATAGGAAGACTACTGATTTTTTTAATCTTGTATCCCACCACATTGCTGAAGGTGTTTAACAGCTGCAGGAGTTCCCTGGTAGAATTCTTGGGGTCACTTATGTATACTACCGTATCATCTGCAGATAGCAAAAGTTTGACTTCTTCCTTTCCAGTTTGTAGTCCCTCAATCTCCTTTTGTTGTCTTGTTGCTCTAGCTAGAACTTGGAGTACTGTATTGAGTAGGTATGGAGAGAGTATGCAGCATTGTTCTTGTTCCTGATTTAGTGGAATCATTTTTAATTTCTCTTCATTTAGTTTGATGTTGGTTATTTGCTTGTTGGATATTGCCTTTATTATGTTTAGGTATGCTCCTTGGATCCCTGATCTTTCCAAAACCTTTAGCATGAATGAATGTTGGATATTGTTGGAGACTTTTTCAGCATCTAATGAAATGATCTTTTTTTCAGTTTGTTTATATGGTGGATCACATTGACAAATTTTCATATGTTGACCCACCCATGCATCACTGAGATGACGTCTACTTGATCATGGTAGATGATTTTTTATGTGTTCTTAGATATGGTAGATGATTTTTTATGTGTTCTTAGATTTGGTTTGTCAGTACTTTATTGAGTATGTTTACATCAATATTCATAAGGGAGATTGGTTTGTAATTCTCTTTGTTTTGTCTTTGTGTAGTTTGGGTATCAAGATGACTGTAGCTACATAGAAAGAGTTTGGAAATGTTCCTTCTGTTTCTATTGTGTGGAACAATTTGAGGAGTATTGGTATTAGTTATCCTTTGAAATTCTAGTAAAACTCTGCACTGAAACCAACTGGCTCTAGACTTTTTCTTTTTAGTCAGGAGACTTTTAATGACTGCTTCTATTTCCATAGGTGTTATAGGTCAACTTAAATTGTTTATCTGATCTTAATTTTGGTAAGTAGTATCTATCCGGAAAATTGTCCATTTCTTTTAGGTTTTTCAATTTTGGGTAGTATAGGTTTTGAAGTTTAACCTAATGGTTCTATGGAATTTTCAGTGTCTGTTGTTATGTTCCCCCTTTCCATTCCTGATTTTGTTCATTTGGATATTCTCTCTCTCTCTCTCTCTCTCTCTCTCTCTCTCTCTCTCTCTCTGCTTTTTGGTTAGTTTGGATAAAGAATTGTTTATCATATTGGTTTTCTCAAAGAACCACCTCTATTTCAATGACTCTGTTTCATTGATTCTTCATAATGTTCTCTGTTTCTAATTTATTGATTTCAACCCTCAGTTTGATTGTTTCCTGTCATCTATTCCTCCTGTCTGAGTTTGCTTCATTTTGCTCTAAAGCTTTTAGGTGCTGTTAAGTCATTAGTCTGAGATTCTCCAAATCCTTTATATAAGCACTTAGTGCTATGAACTTTCCTCTTAGAACTTCTTTCATAGTGTACCATAAGTTTGGGTATATTGTGCTTTCATTTTCAGTGAATCATAGGAATTTCTTAATTTTTATTTCTTCATTGACCCAGGGTGATTCATTTGTGCATTGTTCAGTTTACATGGGATTAAAGGCTTTCTATATTTTGTGTTTTTCTTGAATTCTAACTCTAAGCCATGTTAATCCTATAAGATATAGGGGGTTGTCCCATTTTTTTGTATCTGTTGAGATTTGTTTTGTGACCTAGTATTTGGTCACTTTATAGAAGGTTTCATGAGGTTCCAAGAAGAAGGTTTATTCTTTTGTGTTTGGGTGAAATATTATACACATATAGTCTATTTGAGTCATAACTTCTGTTATTTCCCTTATTCCTTAAGTTTCTGTCAGGTAGACCTATCCATTGGTGAGATTGGAGTGTTGAAGTCTCCCACTATTAGTGTGAGTGGTATGATGTGTGCTTTAAGCTTTAGTAATGTTTCTTTTACAAATGTGGGTGCCCTTGTATTTGGCACATAAAACATTCAGAATTGAGACTTCATCTTGATGGAGTTTTCCTATGATGAATATGTAACATCCTTCTCCATCTCTTTTGGTTAATTTTAGTTTGAAGTCTATTTTGTTAGGTATTAGGATAGCTACACCAGCTTGTTTCTTAAGTCAATTTGATTGAAAAATATTTTCCCAACCCTTTACTCTGTGATAATGTTTGTCTTTGAATTTTAGGTGTGTTTCTTGTATGCAGAAGAAGGATGGGTTATGTTTTAAATCCATTCTGTTAGCCTGTGTCTTTTTATAGGTGAGTTGAGTCCATTGATATTACGGGATATGAATGATCAATGATTGTTAATTTCTGTTATTTTCTTATTTTGTTGGTGGTTGTGGTAGTGTGTTTCCCTTCTTCGGGATTTTTGTAGTGTGAGACTATCTGTGATTTCATGAGTGTAATTAATTTCCTTGGGTTGGATTTTTCCTTCTAGTACTTATTGTAGGCCTGAATTGGTATTGTTTAATCTGGTTTTATCATGGAATAATCTGGTTTTCTCTGTCTGTGATGATTGAAAGCTTCACTGGGTATAATAGTTGGTTTGACATCCATGGTCTTTATGCTCTGCCAAACATCTGTCCTGTACTTTCTGATCTTCAGAATGACCATTGAGAAGTCAGGTGTAATTCTCATAGGTCTGCTTTTATATGTTACTGGGCCGTTTTCTTTTGTAATTCTTACATTCTTTCTTTGTTCTGTATGTGTGGTGTTTTGATTGCTCTGTGGTGAGGGGATTTTTCTTTTGGTCATTCTATTTGGTGTTCTGTAGGCTTCTTATACCTTCATAGGCTTGTCCTTATTTAGATTGGGAAATTTTTCTTTTATGATTTTGTTGATTATATTTTCTGTGGATTTTGAGCTGAAGTGCTTTTCCTTCTATCCCTGTTATTCTTAGGTTTGGTCTTTTCATGGTGTCCCATATTTCCTAGATGTTTTATGTTAAGAATTTGTTGAATTTGAATTTTTTCTTAACCGATGAATCTATTTCCTCTATTATATCTTTAATGCCTGAAATTCTATCTTTCCTGTCTTGTATTCTGTTGGTTATGCCTGCATCTGTGGTTCCTGTTTGTTTACCCAGATTTTTCATTTCCAGAATTCTCCTAGTATGTGTTTTCTTTTTTGTCTCTATTTCAGTTTCAAGTCTTGAATGGTTTGATTCACATGTTTGGTAAGTTTTTTCTTGACTTTTTTTGCTGTATTCATTTAAGAAATTTATTGATTTTTCCAATTATTTGTTTTTTCCTTCATTTCTTTTTTTTAACCTGGTTCTGTTTTTCTTATACAACATAGTTTTAAAATATTATTGCTTCCAGGACTTTTTCTTTATCATTAAGTTTGATTCTGATGTGTATTTTCTTTATGATTTTTCCTACTATGGCCTAATTGAAAAATTTGAGTCTGAAATCTATATTTTCCATCAAATTTTTGGAGTTTTCAGCCATTAATTTTCTAATGCATGATTTTTCCCTATTRAATTTCTCTTGTTTCCCTGGCTAGACTATACATACATATGTATATGCTACATATTTTGATATTGTACATGGCTCCCTGAGGCAGAGTTTTATTTATTTATTTATTTAATTTTTTATTTCAGACACTTTTTTATTGTTATTAAAAAAATTTTCCACCTCCTNTGTATATGCTACAGATTTTGATATTGTACCTGGCTCCCTGAGGCACAGTTTGTTTTATTTTCAGACTTGTTTGCCTTTTTTTAGATTGAGAAAGTTCTGTTTATTAATTCTCATGCACATTGTCTGTTTTTTTATATAATGTCCTCTTTTCTGATGAGCCAATTCCAGAAAATTACATATCATTTCACCATGTGTTTTTAGATGGAGAGTTTCTATTTAGTTCTTTATTTGAGTCGATTTCTTTATTGGTAACTGTTGTCTTCTCATTCACTATGAGCATAGTTTATGCTCCCAAATATACTTATATTAACTTTCATGAAGTTTTGTAGTGTTTTAATTTTTCACTTTTGAATTATCTTGGGTTTGAGTTTTATAAAATAATAAAATTCATACTGGCACAGAGAAAATGGAAAATATACAATATTGATTTTATAATTGAGTCTTTAATACTTCACACATACCCACATTCTATGGCAATTATGATAGTCAATATTTTAGAATGATGATTCCACATTGGCCCTTGACTTAAACTATTTTACTGAGTCATTGAAAGTTCATTAAATCAACTCTTCAAGTAAATAAAATTCTGGCAGTATAGATGAAAAACCTAAATCTTAAAGGTCAAGATGTATATCAAAAATATGGCAAAAGGCAGAACTCAGATTTAGAAACACAGATTTTGTTAGCCACTAAACCAAGCAGGAACCTTTAGGGGCAAACTCCCACCTTAATGTCAAAATTTTCTTTCCTCTTTTTTTTCATTTTTTATTTT